>CM076579.1:236351870-236573019 GCA_034641835.2 Pinus albicaulis
GAATAATTTGCAGAAATTGTCAGTAAAACTCAGAAATTTTTCCAGCAGTAGAGACCCACTTTGCAGAAATAAAAGTAGGCAAAATTTGCAGGAAAAATTCAGAATTGGAATGAGCAGTGAGAAAACCTGCAGAGTTTAAAATTCACAACGTTGCTCTTCACAAAACAAATTTCTGAATGTTGCAAAAGATTGATGAATGTTGCAGAAAATATTTGAATGCTGCAAAAATGACCAGAATTTTTGCAGATTTATACAGGCCACAAAAAACAAATGGCTCACACAAGGTTGAGCTGGTTATGAATGTATCAGCTCTGATACCATGTTAAACACACACATGGTGTATGAGGAAAGATAAACACACACATAGAAAGATAGGCATTCGTTGCTTCTTTATTACACATAGATGTACATTTATAATACAATGGTGTGACTCTTGGATTCATCTTGCAAGGTCACTTGGAATCCTTTGTGACTTTCATCTTCCAGACCTACCCATAGAGTATTAGGTGTTCAACAATGTTCCCTCTCATATTCTAATTTCATCTTTTTAAACAAATCACCCAAGCTCCTCTTTGTCATTAACCCTCCAGGCTTTTCATTTAAAGCATCTCAATGTCATCCTTGAATAAGTTTAATTTTGTGGCAAGCAGCTTGTTGTCCAATTTGTTTCTTTACACGTGTCACAGTTTTAAGAAGGAATCTTGGTTATAAAGGGAGATGACCATGAAGAAGAAAGCATAAAAAGGAGGATTTGTGCTTAGAGAGGAGCCCATGGACCTTAAGTTATTCATGGAGGACCCTATCTTTGTTGAAGAATTCACCAATTCAGGTTTGCTTGAATTTATTTTGGAGCTACAAGGGGATTTTCTGTGTTTTTTGGAATGTCGGAGTAATAAAATTCAAGAGAAGCTTCTAGGTGAACAAACATGAATTCTGCAATAATGAGAGAGGTTACTTTTTAAGAAAAAAACAAGGAACAATAGGCTCTTTCAGTTTTCTCACAGGTGCTACCAATTTGGAGATTCGAAGATGTCTTTGGGACCTATTTTCATAATTCAAAATTTTCCTATTTTATACATGTTTTTCTAATGCAAATTCTGGACGGCTGGAGATGGTTTTCACAAAAAAACAAGAGATTTTTTTCTTCAGCACAAACTTATTTACAAAAACCTCCTCCATTTTTTCAAAATATATAAAGGATTCGTAGATATGATCTAATTTTCGAGCCCTATTTTTCTGAAAAAAAACAACAAAATTCTAAGTTTTTTTCCAATTAGGCAATTTCGTAGCGAACTCTAGGCTTGAAGGTTAGATTTCGTTAGGAAATCCCTGTAGGATGTTTTTTTACCACAAAATTATTTTTTTCTAGAATTCAAAGGAGGATAAGTGTTTTATTTAGCCTATATTTCTTAGCAAACATGTCTTTATCTGCAGAGGAAAAAAATGAGTTTGGATGGTTGAAGTAAATGTGCTACTAAAACTACACTACGAAACTGCCTAAAGGTACTATGTTTTTACAGCAGTCAATTTCTTCGGTCTTTTTGGAGGCATTAGATGGATTTAAAAGAGGAAATGAGCTTGCTGAGATGTCCTTATAATATTGGTGATTATGACACCTAGCCTACACATCATCAAATGGACAACTCATCAACTATTGCCACTTCATAAAGGGACAGCGCTGCACTTTTTCCAGTTCATAATTTGACAGTACATCAGCGAATCTGGTAAATCAAGGCCTAAATTTCAGGTTGAAATTTTCCGCATCAACATTTTTGCTGGATTTGATAGACATTATTTGTATGGATCATTTAAAGTTTCTTTTTGATGTAATTATTAAGTGATAGACTCTTTTTTTATTACAAAATCCTCCGAAACATAATATCCCTATTCATGCTCAAATTAATAGAGTTCTTTTAGGGTTATAACTTTGGATTAGGATTCGAGAGTCTAGCCCAGGTGGTAGACCTAATGTAAAGATGTCTCACTCTATAAATGAGAAGCTTTTGATAGTTTGAAGGGGTTAGGAGAATATTATTTGACACTACCACTATTGTAAGCTCTTTATCATTAGTAATATAAAGTGATTGTGTTTCTGCTTCACCTGAGATTCTTGAGATGTTTCAATGAGCTTTAGTATTATGTTTTTTCCTTATCTTACTTTCAGTATCTTGATGCTAAATTACTCAAAATTCATGTTATGCATGCTTTGACTTCCTTTTGACATTGAGCTATTGAATATTTCTATGTGTTATTATGGTCCTTTCATTGAAACAGAAAAAGCCTCAGTTTTTGTAAGAAGATACACTTGTCATTGATGTATTTCTTGTTGACTCCATGAGCCCAATGGTAGTGAAACCAATTCCTTTTTCCACCTGCAATCCAATACACTAAAACACTCATAGAGTTAGCCATATGTTTTAAGACTAAATTGAGAAAATCATTAGATAAATTGAGAGAGCCCTCTCAAGCTGAAGAGGATAATCCTCAGTGAAAATTTGGTTTGAAAGAGTTACTCTAAGTTGTCTAGTGGAGGAGCCCATCAGTACAAATTTATAGATAACAGGTTGATGTGACATTCTACATGTCAATTAGTATGTTGTTGCTCCATGAGTCATTAGGGGAGTTTTGAGGTCTAAAATGGGCCTCCTAAGGAAAATGTACAATCAAAATTCACTTTATGAGAACCAGTCACATTTTAGGGGATAACATCATCCCCAATGGTAGAGGTGGCATTGCTTGAGTTAAAGGTACTTACCTGTTACATTCTAAATGGTGGATAAAAATTCATGGTTAACCATGATAGTGCTTTAAGTACTTTAAAATTCATAAAGTAAAGTACTAATAATAAATGTCATTTCACACTTTTTGAATAAAATATTATTATTGTCATTTCATATTTTTTGAAAGAAACAATGCATATCCTTACATAATCTTCATGTATTTACACATTTTTCAATAAATATTATATTGGTACGTTTTCATATATTTATTTTTGAATTATATATTCATCTTATTTTATTTAATATTATAATTTCAAATTAATTATAATTTATTTTAAATTATTCAAGTACAAAGGACAAATGCATTAGTTGTTCAATGATAATGACATTTTATTGAAAATTTCATTCTTATTTATAGTCACATCAATACAATTTTTTTATTAATTTTATTTTGGTACACCTTTTCAAATGAATTTAACCATGGTTACATGGATTGTGGTGAAAATTTTAAAATGCAAATTCATAAATATTATTTCATTGGTTTAGCTATTATTTTATTATTTCCTTAGGAGGCCCATTTTAGACCTCAAAATTCCCCTAATTTCATAATGATGATGTGAGGTGGCAGCAAGAGTCATTGTTTCTTTGGTTACTCTTGGCAGAGTATGGGCTGACTTTCTCACATACCTTGCATGATGAGGAGGGAGGATGGCAACAGGAGGCCTTACTGCACTATCTTTTGTTATGAGATTATGGCCACCATAATTGTTATGATAATGGGATGGTATGTCAGCAAGAGGCATTGTTGCAATGGTTTTTATTGAGAGAGTATGGTTTGACATTTCACATGTCAACCCATATGTCTTGGTTTCCTATTTTACACAATGTTGAGATGATGCTTGGAGCAAGCAGGGCCAATGATGGGAGCATGGAGAGGTACATCCGAATCCATGTAGCATGGGTTGGAGAGATAGTTCATGAATTGGGACTTTCCTTTGGGGGGGAGGAACCACTTCACTTCATATGTCTCATGCAGAGCAGAGGCTTTGGAACAGCAGATGGTTGCCACTTGGAGGTTCATTTATGAGGAGAGGCATCTAGCTATACAGTTAGAAGCCATTCTAAAAATTCTAGAGAGGCAACTATGGAACTGGCCACTCATTACACATTGGAGCAGATGGGAGACATTCCATATGAGGATCCCATTTGGAGGGAAAAGGATTGTTGTCGCATTCACTTTTGCAATTTCTTGAGGGCAAGCAACATTTTGGCAGGGAGGACTATAATATTCCCAATTTTCTATCAACTAATTGGAATATTAGAGTTCTTACTTTACTTTTTTAGTTAAGTAAATATAAGGGTGGAGGGACACATAAGCCCCATAGATGAGTAAAATCCACTTTTTTTTGTGTGAATGTGGGTTATTTAGATAGTAGATCAGCATTATGGAGTAGTGGAGCAGCTTAATAATGAAGAAAGTGTGGAGGTCATAGAGCATTAATGATGAAGATGATGGAGATAGTGGAGGAATAAAAGTAAGATAATGGAGAGATAATGATGAAGAGATGGAGGAAGTGGTGCATTAAATGCAGACATGATGGAGGGAGTGGAGAGTAAATGTAGAAATGATGGAGATAATGGAGATACAGTGTAGTCTTCATGGAGGCTAGTGGCCACATGTGCAGCGCAGTTATGAGGTGGGCCAAGGCTAGGGAAGGCTCACAGCCATATAAGGAAGATGATGGCAGCAAAGAAAATCAGTTTTGAATTTAATATTGTTTTTTCGTTTGACATTTCTTTGCATGCTTTAGTTGTTTAGCTAAGTCTATTGTGATTTTTAGCACACAGGTGTTCCCAAGCGAGAATCCCACCCTTACCCATGGGATATTTTGAGTGCCTACTATAGGAAGGTTATTTTGAGCCACTATCATTATCTATCATTGGTGCCACATTCATCCCCTCTCTTCTACATATACAGCTTCAGGAATTACGCATTCTTGTCTTCGGGTTTGAGAGGAGGAAGGTAGTTTCTATCATTTCAGCTAGGAAACTGGTGGAGGATTCATCCTTTCACCTTGTGCTTCCATTTCAGTATTCGAGGAGAATAATTTTGATATCTGGCATCAGGCCATCATATTACACCTCCATGCAGTAGCAGTTCCTTCAGGAATTGTGCAATCCAGTCAGGCAGATCTAAGGGAGGAAGGAAGTTCCAATTATTTCAGCTTGGAATCCTGTGAGGGGTCTTTCCCTCACTTTGGAGAGAAAATTTCCATCATTTGTGAGCTATATTCCTTCACCTAGCAATAGGATGCAGCTTCATCCCTCTTGATAGCGTAGTTCATTCCAGCAATTGTGCAGTGTGCAGCTACAACTTGAGTAGAGGAAGGAGGAGTTAGATCTCAAGATTCTAGCTTGGAGATCAAGAGAAGGGACCAGCCCTTCATGTATTGAGTTGATTGGGTGTTATTGTAGTAATTAGATCATCAGTACAGCCCCATCTCATCAGTTACCCAGGAGAAGTGCATAATTCAACCAGCAGGGGTGAAATTGGAAACCTAAAAAGGGCCGAAAATCCAAAGTTAAAATCTGGCCAAACCATTTCTGGGTTTTTCTAGGTTTTCGAGTAGATTCCATGGTTAAAATATCATATCTTTATGAGCACTCCATCAGCCTCCCGCACATGGTTCTTCTTCCTAGTAGCAACAATTTCTAGCAGTAGCAGCAGTAGTAGCACAACATTCCCATTGCTAGTTTTAATTAGTGTATTTCAACCACTTCTTGTTGCCTTGAGTGCATATTCTTTCGAGTATTGTTTACTTTATATTCATTTTTTTTTATAATGATATGACTCAGATGTTTCTGCTCATGGTCATAACATCTTGATGTAATTTCCAATTGCAACATATTTCCGGCATTTTCCAGATTTTAGTGTTATATTCTTGTTTTGCTTATTTGGAATGTTGTAGATTTTCTATATCTTGCATTTTCCATTTTGGAATATTGCAGTCGATGAACTAAGTTTAGGTTTTAGGTCTGATTTCAAAGGTACAACTGCGAAGATGAAGATGAGTCTAGGTATGTATACTTAAGAACATACTCAATTTTTCATTGTGTATAGGGTTTGAAAAGAGAGAGAGATTCAGAATGAGCACGAATACATGAGTTCATTCATCGGAGGAAGTAAAACATATTCATGAAAAGCTTATAAAATAGAGCACAAAAAGCAAGATTTTTTTTCATAGACTCATAAGATCGTCATATATAAGCATACATGTGATGACAAGAAATCATAAGAATTCAAATTGATGGTGTTACTGAGAAGAAACAATGCTAATAAGCATAGCACTAGAGTCCCAAAATTATAGCTGCAATGTGTCTTTGGTTTCACTGAAAAAGTTTTTACATAAGCTCCACACTACAAATATCAACTATCCAACCCCTAAATGACTTGAGTTGGACTACATATAGAAAATAGAAGTGATGACACCTCATTGAGTCGAAACCTGATCCAAAATACATCATAAATGCACCTAATGAGTCATTACCTAGAATATAGGTAAATTAGAAACAGTCCCCCCAAATTTAGCTAATAACTAGGAGTGTATGTCTCCTTGATTAATTACATGATTCCTCAACAATGAGAGGCAAAAAAAACTCTCTTATCCAGAAAACACCTCATAGGACAGCTGCAACCTCGAAATTTGGACCATTTTGGCTTGATACCTGTACAGAAAGAATCCAAGGTAGAAGCTTCATGCCAGTTAGCAGAAGCGTCATGCTAGTTAGTAGAAGCGTCACACCAGTTATCAAAAGTGGCGTGCTTCCTAGCAGAAGCGTCGTGCCACTTTAGCAGAAGTGTAGTGTGGTCTTTGAGAGGGAGTTTGGAGGCATTCCTAGAGGATTTTTGAGCTGAAAGTGGTATGGTTGGAAATATTAGGATGTCTTCTACACAATTGAGTCATCAATAACTACAAACCCCTGCTCCAAATCCCTGAAAATTTGATTTGAAGACAGTCTGTCTAAAAGTGCAGAAAATGACCTGGAGCAACTGTATTTTGGGAATTTATCTCAAATCATAACACATGTGCATAAACTGAAGGAGGTTTTTGTTCTCTAGTCTATTATTGACAAAAACACTTTCACTTTTGTTAAATTCATCTTCATTTATTCAAAAAGTAAATTTGAATTATTATTCTCCCTGTGTGCAATGTAAACCCTAGCAAATTATCGCAAAACTCTGAAATTGATGCCATGGGTCTAAGTTGGCTCAAACCTGGAGTGATGACCTCCCTTATTTTGATTTCTCTTCTCACCTTCCATGATTTTTATCAGCAAAAATAAACTCTAGCTTGATATGAAGGAAAGGAAGGGTGAAAACTAGGAAAGCAGGGGAAAATGGGGCATCAAGTTTAGGGAGGGAAATGGAGGGGATAGGAGTTAGGGAAAAATATGAAAAAATTATCACAGATAGGGTAGTGTGTTAGGAACACAGTATAGGTGGAATTTTTGGAAATGGATAAGGGAAAGAGGGGAAAAGGGCCTAAACACATAGCTGGTGTATAATCTCTGCAAAAGCGTAGTGAGAACTAGTGTTTGAGTGAAAATGATAGTTATGAGAGGTATGAGTGATATGTATTGACTTTGTAAGGTATATGAGTGATGTGTGAAGGTTACTAGATGATGAAACTAGGTTTTTTCTTGTTGAAGCAAGTTAAACATCAATGAAACCAAAAATGTAGTTGAAAACCCTAGAAGAGGGAATCCACACTTTTCTAAAGAAATTGAGTTGAATGAAAGGTAAGGGTTGATCACTTACAGACTTAGGAGCACCTGAACCTTAAGAAATGTTGAATTTACCCTTCTCATTGCTCCTTTGGCTTTATTTTCTAAATTGCTAAATCTCAATGAAGGTGATTTGAATGGTGAAAATGACTCATATTTTCCTTCTTCACATGACATGATTAGGCATTATGATGTCGAAACAAAGTAAACCTAGACCATGACCTAGATGAGGGTATGTTGACTGATATACGACCCTAGGTGATGATGAATGACATGAACTTTAACTTGATAATGACCATGAATGGGTGAATGGGGTAGCATCAGACCTAGACAACATTTCAGTGAACAAAATTTTATTTGAGAATTTTTTTGAAAACATGAAATTTTTTACCAATGACCACTACCAAATAAACCTAAAAGAGAATATTTGATCACTGAACATTTAGACACTAACAACCTATACAATTTTCTAATTATAAAATTTATAGGTCTCTTCCCTTTAACTCCAATCGCAACTGGGTCACTCTTAGAATTGACATGCAGCAGCTATTTATAGTGAATTATTAGTTATTTGATTGATCCCTACATTTGAATTGAATCAGATTTAATTCACTTGGCATCTCACTAGCTCATCCATCAGTTAGAACTAGTTAAAATGATTTTAAATCAAGTAAATTGAGCTTACTAATTACAACTCAAAATAAACTCAACCAGGGCTCCTAAAATACGCCTCTAGTTTGACCCTCAACTCAAATTAACTGAGCTAACTAAGTCTTTCTGACTTAGTTAACTCGTACAAGTTTTCATGTGATATGGAATTACAATTTCCGTGAAATTTAATTAAGGGAAAATTAAACTACAATCATTTTTTATGCCATTTTCAATCTTTATTGTTGCTAATTTCAATAGACCCTCTCAATAAGAAAGGAATTCAACTCTACCATGATCTGGTACCTTTGGAATGTTTCGCATGTAACACTTCTCTCTAGTGTTGTTACTACTGCAACTTCTGAAATTGAAAAGCATCCAACTTGAATCAGTATGATGCATTTGTCGCCAAAGTCTTTGACTTCTACTAGCCACTCCATTGTTAACTAAAAAATTTATGTTGTTGTTGACTCTGCATATGTGCCATCTGCACTAATGCCAACTCTACTGTGTGCTCCAGTATTTGACTGTTTCTAGCCTCTGCATCTATCACCCTGACATCTGACTGCGTCAACTGGCACTGATCCATCTTGCTACTGTGTATTTTGGGCCCTCGTAGTCAAGTAATGATTCATGAGACAAGACATATCAATGGACCCTGCCCAAATTTTTGCACTCTTGCGACTATTTCTTCACATCGCCCCACCTCTCATCTAGAGATATGGCTACATGTGCTCTCTTTTCCCACTTGGCTTGAAATTTCCCCTACTGGAGTTCTCTGCTTGAGTGGATGTCTCCACTAGATCTCCTCTCTGCTTCTCTAATTTTTTTTGCTCCACAACTTTCTAAGGCTTCTTCTGAGGTTGCATGTTGAGAGGTAATTCATGCTCCCTCTAAACCACCAATTCTCTAACCTTTTTCTTGCTCCTCAAATCTTTGTGTGCATCTTTTACCTCAAGAAAATACAGGTTCTTGAACTCGCATACCGATCTGTTTCACATATCCTGTGGCAATGTGTCTAAGGAAAATCTTTCCTTTTCTAAATATCACATCATAGCAACGGTCTTCCAATACCGCTATGGAAACAAGATTCTTCTTTACTCCTGCAACAAACAAAAAATTAGTACTCATGCCAAG
Source organism: Pinus albicaulis (assembly GCA_034641835.2). Lineage (NCBI taxonomy): Eukaryota > Viridiplantae > Streptophyta > Pinopsida > Pinales > Pinaceae > Pinus > Pinus albicaulis. Next base: position 236,361,161 of record CM076579.1, read on the forward strand.
TATCTTGTGAGGACAACGGTTCTGCACATATACTGCAGTATTGCATGCCTCAGCCCACAAGTGTATGGGTAGGCCCTGATCATGCAACATCGCCCGTGCAGCACCCACGATCATTCTGTTCTTCCGCTCAGCAACCTTGTTCTGCTGTGGGTTATGAGGTGCTATGAGCTCTCTTCGAATTCCTTCTGCGCTGCAAAAGTCCTTGAATTCGCCAGAGATGAATTCACCACCATTGTCGCTCCTAAGAGCCTTCACCTGCTTCCCCGATTCTTTCTCAACCAGTGCCTTGAACTCACAAAAATTTGAGTATGTCTCGCTCTTCTTCTGCATGAAGAAGATCCAGCACTTACGAGAAAAATCATCAACAAATATCACATAATACTTGTGCTTTGTTGTCGAAGCTACTGAGAAAGGTCCACACACGTCTCGTGAAAGGTGGTCTCAAGGATTGTCGGGACGACTATCCTTCTCGTGAAAGGTGGCTTTCACAAATTTTCCCAAGGTACATCCCTTGCACTGATCTGACTGTGCAAGAGTACCCTTAGGAAGCCCAGTATAAATCTGTTGCAGTATCTTCAAAGCTCCATGGTGAAGGTGGCCCAATCTCCTGTGCCACAACTCGCCATCATCCCGGCTCACCACTCCTTCTGCCTTGCCTGCCATTGCTGCACAGCCATCTACCTGTAATTGATAAAGGTTCTTAACTCGAACCCCTATCCTCCGGGTCTCACCAGTTGCCTTACTGCGCAGGAAAGCCTTTCCCTCGCTAAAGACAACATCATATCCCTTGTCTTCTAACATCGCCACAGAGATAAGATTATTCTTCAATCCTGGAACATGCATCACTTCCTTCAATACGAAGGGTTTACCAGACTCCCTCTCAAAGTAAATGGTACCGATACCGGTCGCACTGTATCTACCATCATCGCCCATCTCGATGTGCACTCCAAGATCTTTCTCATCCAGATCAGTAAACAAATCTTGATCTCCTGTCATGTGAAAAGACGCACCACTATCCAGAAACCACACTGAACCCATCACACTTGAGACCAAGCATGAGATCAGTGAAGAATCCAGCTCAAACTGTGAGGCTAAGTCCTCTCCAACTGCAGATCCAGTAGCCTGCTTCTTTTTCTTCTTCTATGGACAATTTGTGGCATAATGTCTGTGTTGGTGACAGTGAAAGCACTTCACCTTGGACATGTCCTGCTTCTTGCCTTTTGCACCGGATTGAGAAGCTTTCTTGTTCTTCCCCTTCTTTAATTTTGTAGCCAAAGCGCAATTCTCTTCATCAGAGTTCCTTGATGAATATCCATCCCTGGTACTTCGCCTTATCTCCTCTTGCACAAGATCCGACCAAAATCGCTCCTAACCTGGCAATTTCTCCCGACCATTGACAGAGTCCTGATAGGAATGCCAACTCTTCGGAAGCCCAAGGAGAGCCAATCTCACCAAGTCCTCGTCATCTACAGTCACCCCCACACTTCCCATCTCATCCCTGCATTGGATGAACTTCGTGAGGTACTTGGGCATACTGTCGCCTTTCTCCATCTTTATGTTTCTGATTTTATCCTTAAGCGCCAACTTCCTCTGGTCGCTCTTGCTTTGGAATAAATCTATCAAAGCTTTCCACATCAAGAATGGAGAAGCCTTACCATGAAGGCTGGATACTATGTGATCCTTCACGCCCTCCAACAGAATCCTTCGACACTTTGTTGTCTTCTTTTTCCATGCGTCAAGTACAGCAGCATCACTAGAAGTAGGCTTTGGAATTTTTGCATCTATGAACTCCTTCAACCCATTGTCATCCAACACAGCCTCCATCATGTCCTTCCATGCAATATAATTCGAGCTTCCCTCAAGGGCATACTCCAATCGCAATCCGTTGAAAGACATCTCAACTTCGACACCAAGAAAACACTACTGCAAATTCAAATTCCACCAGCACAAAACTCAACCGCTTCAATGTCTTGCAATTTCTCCAATGATCAATATTGCTCCGATACCATGTAGAAATTTTGAATAATTGTTATATTATTCACCGATATTATCCTGATCACACACTATTTTAGCTTCATGCATAATACATAATCTCTTCTACCATTGATCATTAATTGCAGAAATATAAACAATCGCATGCGCACATTAAAACCATAAACAATCACACATATAAACACAGTATTTATGGAAAAGCTTAAAGCTGAAAACCCCCAACTATCTGTATATTATATAATAGAGATCACGTAACAATAATTTTACAAAGCTTCTCACAAGCTCTCAGTACAATCTCCAATTGCTACACACTACACAAGCTCAGATCTAGCAAAACACATGCTCCAATCTTCTCCACCTATTAGCCTGCCTCTACTACGCAATCCAAGATGAATAATGGCCCTGACTGAGTTTGAATCCACCTGGTGTGCATTGCGCAATCCTCATTTTCATCTCCATCAATGTGTGGTGCAAACTCATGCACCAGTATGGTCACAACTGATAGTCACACTTGCTCTTTCACCTACCTCTCCACTGGTCTCCACTGAAACTCTCCATGCACTGAAGTTAACTGATGTATTATTTAGTTGATTTATGAGTTAATAATTAGTGAATTTATTAATAATTAATTCACACCACTCTCACTAGTGTATCAATCAGTTAGACTAGATACAACTAGCTCAACTATGTTTAACTGAGTTAAACTGAATACAACTCCACTAACTTCCTCAATCAACTCCACCAAACTCTGTCACATGAGTTCTAACTGAAGTCTGCATGCAATAGCTCCACTTAACCCTCAGGAATAGCATAATTCCTTCTGTCAGCTGCTGTGCCATATCTGTGCACTTAACTGAAGTGCTCCAAGAGGATAAGATAATGTTTAAAGTCCAAATATTATTAAGAGCTAATAATATTCAACATAACTATTTTTAGACCGGAAATCTAAAAATAGATTTCGCCCAGTATGTCTAAAAATAGAAGTCCATCTATTTTTTCCGACTTGACCAACCATCCACAAATAGCATCCTGCATCTCATAGAACATGATCCATATGTCTAAAAATAGACTTTGCACCAAAAATAGCCTGCGGGCCCACTTAGTGAAGGCGACTTCTTTCCACTAAGATCATCATCTTGTTGCATTCTCAACACTCCCTTTCAACAAGATATGGATTATCTGCAACCCCTATCCTACCTTTATGGTATTCGAATTTTCTCCTGGTGAGCGCCTTCGTCAAGATATCAGCATCCTGATCCTCCGTAGGAATGTATGAAAGTAACATGACCTTCCGCTGCACACAATCTCTGATATGATGATACCGGATGTCAATGTGTTTAGATCTATCATGAAATATTGGATTAACTGAGATCTTGATGCAATTCTTATTATCACAATAAATCACAGTAGGATCCAAGTGTGAACCGAACAACTCGACCAGGATCTTCCTCATTCATATAGCCTCGCATGCAGCCAAACTTGCTGCCATATACTCGGCCTTTGCTGAACTGAGTGCCACGGATCTCTGCTTCCTGCTGTACCAAGAAACTATTGTCGACCTGATACTAAAAATCCCTATAGATGTGCTCTTTATGTCCGTTGGGCTCCCTGCCCAATCTGCATCCGTGAAGCCACATAGCCTCACCTCATCCGATTGTCTGTACCATAATCCATATCCCGATGTGCCTCTGATATATCTCAATACATGCTTGCCTGCCTTCCAGAAGATATTGGTTGGCTTAACCATAGCTTTTGAAAGTTGGTTAACAGCATAGCATATGTCGGGTCGTGTATTGACCAGATACATAAGCGACCCCACCAACTGTCGATAAACAATGGCATCCACTACCTCCGCCAAAGTAGAATCCTCCTTACTCCATCCACCAGGAAGATGAGTATCAACAAGCTTGCAGCCATGCATGTTGAACTTCTCCAGTATCTCCCGGGCATACTTACCCTGAGAAACAAACAGTCCATCACTGCGCTTCCAAATTTCCAATCCCAGGAAATAATGAAGGAGGCCCAAGTCCTTCATCTCAAACTCTTTTGCAAGATCATCCTTGCATGAGAGTATCAACAGCTCATCACCTTTCAAAATAAAATCATCTACATAAAGTACAATGATCAGCAACTTACCCTCCACCACAATCTGGTATAGGTTAGGATCTGCCTCACTCTTGGAGAATCCAAGTCCGGTGAAATAATTGTCTATCTGTGTGTACCAAGCATGAGGTGCTTGTTTCGACCCATACAGCGCTCTCTTGAGCCTGCACACATGCGACTCGCTGCTGAAGATCTCGAAACCTTCGGGCTGCTCTATGTACACCTCCTCAATCACCCCATTGAGGAACGCAGTCTTCACATCCATCTGATGAATGTGCCACCCCATCTGTGCTGAGAGAGCAAGAATCGTCCGTATGGAAGAATACCTTACGACAGGTGCAAAGGTCTCCTCATAATCGATCCCCTCAATATGTGAAAAGCCTCGGGCAAAAAATCTTGCCTTATACTTCTCCACACTCCCGTCAGCTGCATACTTCACTTTGTAGATCCATCTCGAACCCACCACTGATTTCCCTTCCGGTCTCGGGACAATCTCCCATGCACTGTTTCTGACAATCGAATCATACTCTTCCACCATGGCATCTACCCATGCGGGATCCTCCACACCTTTGAAAGAGGTTGGCTCTCGTCACGTACACACTCTGCTCACAAGAGCCATGTATCCGTATACCAGTCAGGGACTCGTTTCTCGTGTGCGTTACCGTGGCCGTAGGTGCCCCTACAACCTTCTCTGCATCTTGAGCCAGTCGCTCAGCTTCTGTAGTGCACTTCTACCCTCTGATGGTTGGCGCTGCATGAGTGGTCTCTTCCACTCCATGAACTTCCTCTTGTGGCTGATCCACATCCTGAAGCTCATCCTTAGGAACTAATAGCTCCTCATCTGCACGCAAGTGTGGCTCCCTCTCAAGCGAACACTTCATGGCTTTCTCCTCCTGAAATTTGATATCCCGTCGCACAACAGTCTTGCGACTGTCTGGAAAATACACACGATAGTTGTGGGGCGTATCGTTGTACCCCACAACATCCCAACCTCTCGCGGTCAGCTCCAGCTTCTTCCCCGGCATCCTTCGTCACATGAATGTAAATAGGTGAACCAAAATCCTCAAATGGGAAATACTAGGCTTCTTACCAGAAAACGCCTCCTCGGGTGTACTCATGCCAAGTATCTTGTGAGGACAACGGTTCTGCACATATACTGCAGTATTGCATGCATCATCCCACAAGTGTATGGGTAGGCCCTAATCATGCAACATCGCTCGTGCAGTACCCATGATCGTTCTGTTCTTCCGCTCATCAACCCCGTTATTTTGTGGGTTATGAGGTGCTATGAGCTCTCTTCGAATTCCTTCTGCGCTGCAAAATTCCTTGAACTCGCTAGAGATGATTTCACCACCATTGTCGCTCCTAAGAGCCTTCACCTGCTTCCCCAATTCTTTCTCAACCAGTGCCTTGAACTCACAGAACTTTGAGTATGTCTCGCTCTTCTTCTGCATGAAGAAGATCCAGCACTTACGAGAAAAATCATCAAAAAAGATCACATAATACATGTGCTTCGCTCTCGAAGCTACTGAGAAAGGTCCACACACGTCTGTGTGAATTCTCTCAAGGATAATCATGGCGCGACTATCCTTCTCATGAAAGGTGGCTTTCACAAATTTTCCCAAGGTACATCCCTTGCACTGATCTGACTGTGCAAGAGTACCCTTAGGAAGCCCAGTAGAAATCTGCTGCAGTATCTTCAAAGCTCCATGGTGAAGGTGGCCCAATCTCCGGTGCCACAACTCGCCATCATCCCGGCTCACCACTCCTTCTGCCTTGCCTTCCATTACTGCGCAGCCATCTACCTGCAATTGATAAAGGTTCTTAACTCAAACCCCTATCCTCTGGGTCTCACCAGTTGCCTTACTGCGCAGGAAAGCCTTTCCTCGCTAAAGACAACATCATATCCCTTGTCTTCTAACATCGCCACAGAAATAAGATTCTTATTCAATCCTGGAACATGCATCACTTCCTTCAATACGAAGGGTTTACCAGACTCCCTCTCAAAGGAAATGGTACCGATACCGGCCGCACTGTTTCTACCATGATCGCCCATCTCGATGTGCACTCCAAGATCTTTCTCATCTAGATCAGTAAACAAATCTTGATCTCCGGTCATGTGAAAAGACGCGCCACTGTCCAGAAACCACATTGAACCCATCACACTTGAGACCAAGCATGCGATCAGCGAAAAATCCAGCTCAAACTGCAAGGCTAAGGCCTCTCCAGCTGCAGATCCAACAGCCTACTTATTTTTCTTCTTTTGTGGACAATTTGTGGCATAATGTCCATGTTGGTGATAGTGAAAGCACTTCACCTTGGACATGTCCTGCTTCTTGCCTTTCGCACCGGAATGAGAAGCTTTCTTGCTCTTCCCCTTCTTTTCTTTGGCATCCAAAGCGCAATTCTCTTCATCAGAGTTCCTTGATGAAGATCCGTCCCTGGTACTCCGCCTTATCTCCTCTTGCACAAGATCCGACCAAAGTCACTCCCATCCTGGCAATTTCTCCCGACCATTGACAGAGTCCCGATAGGAATGCCAACTCTTCGGAAGCCCAAGGAGAGCCAAGCTCACCAAGTCCCTGTCATTCACAAACACCTCATTACCTTCAAATTCTTCACCTAACTGTATTGGATAACTGGGAGGTGTCAATGCATCCACGCTTCTCTCCAATTTTTTTATGTTTCTGAGTTTATCCTTGAGCGCCAACTTCCTCTGGTCGCTCTTGCTTTGGAATAAATCTGTCAAGGCTTTCCACATCAAGAATGGAGAAGCCTTACCATGAAGGCTGGACGCTATGTGATCCTTCACGTCCTCCAATAAATCTTCAAGACTTACACTTTTCCATTCTCATATCACAAAAATTCCTAGAAGCAGGTTTTGGAATTTTTGCATCTATGAACTCCTTCAACCCATTTTCATCCAACACCGCCTCCATCCTGTCCTTCCATGCAATATAATTCGAGCTGCCCTCAAGGGCATACTCCAATCGCAATCCGTTGAAAGACATATCAACTTCGACACCAAGAAAACACTGCTGCAAATTTGAATTCCACCAGCACAAAACTCAACTGCTTCAATGTCTTGCAATTGCTCCAATGATCAATATCGCTTCGATACCATGTAGAAATTTTGAATAAATGTTATATTATTCACCGAGATTATCCTGATCACACACTATTTGAGCTTCATGCATAATACATAATCTCTTCTACCATTGATCATTAATTGCAGAAATATAAACAATCGCATGCGCACATTAAAACCATAAAAAATCACACATATAAACACAGTATTTATGGGAAATATTAAAGCTTAAAACCCCCAAATATCTATATATTATATAATAGATATCATGTAACAATCATTGTACAAAGCTTCTCACAAGCTCTCAGTACAATCTCCAATTTCTACACACTACACAAGCTCAGATCTAGCAAAACACATGCTCCAATCTTCTCCACATGTTAGCCTGCCTCTACTGTGCAATCATTGATGAATATTGGCCCTGACTGAGTTCGAATTCACCTGGTATGCACTGCGCAATCCTCATTGGAATCTCCATCAATGTGTGGCGCAAACTCATGCACCAGTATAGTCACAACTGATAGTCACACTTGCTCTTTCACCTACCTCTCCACTGGTCTCCACTGAAACTGTCCATGCACTGAAGTTAACTGATGTATTCTTTAGTTGATTTATGAGTTTATAATTAGTGAATTAATTAATAATTAATTCACACCACTCACACTAGTGTATCAATCAGTTAGACTAGATACAACTAGCTCAACTATGTTTAGATTAGTTAAACTGAACACAACTCCATTAACTTCCTCAATCAACTCCACCAAACTCTCTCACATGATTTCTAACTGAAGTATCCATGCAATAGCTCCACTTAACCCTTAGGAATAGCGTAATTCCTTCTGTCAGCTCCTGTGCCACATCTGTGCACTTAACTGAAGTGCTCCAAGAGAATAAGATAATGTTTATAATCCAAATATTATTAAGAGCTAATAATATTCGACATATCTATTTTTAGACTGGCAATCTAAAAATAGATTCCGCCCAATATGTCTAAAAATAGAAGTCCATCTATTTTTTCAGACTTGACCAACCATCCACAAATAGCATCCTGCAACTCATAGAACATGATCCATATGTCTAAAAATAGACATAGTCTAAAAATAGACTTTGCGCCAAAAATAGCCTGCGGGCCCACTTAGTGAAGGCGACTTCTTTCCACTAAGCTCATCATCTTGTTGCATTCTCAACGGGTTGGAATTCCTATTTAATAGGAATTATTTTTCCTAGGGATTGCGTGAGAAAGGAAGGCTAAATGTGGGTAGGGAATTGGCTATGTATTGGTCCAATTTTGCCTAGATCAGTGTGAGACAATTAGTAGAGTGTATGACGTTCATGTGAGCACACATGCATTGTATTGTTTCATGATTCCTTGGTTCATTATACAATAAAGATGGAGGGGTTTTGAGTATTTTCTTTCCCCAATAAAATCTTGTGTTGTGCGATTGATTCACTTCTTTCTCTTACTTGCATGTGATTGAGAGATTGTGATTTATATTCCGCAAATATTGTAGAATGATTCAGTATATTTTTTTAGTACATTTCATGATCAGGTTGAATCCATTGGTGTAATTTCTACACACCTAATACTTTCTGAGTTTGTCCTTCAACACAAGCTTCCTGTGATTATTTATATTCTGAAATAGATCTGTTAAGGCCTTCCACATAGCATATGGAGTTTCATTTCCATGGAGGTTTGAGACAATATGATCTCGAACTCCACCTAAAAAAATTCTTCTCACCTGTTACATTCTTCTTCCATGCATCAAGAATTTGAGCATGTGGTGTTGCGAGCCTGAGAATATCACTGTCTATGAATTCCTTCAGTTTGTTGTCCTCCAACACTACCTCCATCTTGTCCTTCCAAACTATGTAATTCAAACTACCCTCAAGGGCATATTCGAGTCTCAATCCACAGAAATACATCATGATCTGTTGTTGGTCCTGAAGAGTAAATCTGAAAATTCAATTCACATGTTCAAAAAAAAATTTGGTTATTCTCTTCTATAGTGATTCATGCTCTGATACCATGTAGAAAATCCACATAGATTCAACTGATATTGTAATATGCTAAACCAAAATACTTGAATCTATTCTACAAATTGTGGAAACCAATTACGATCGCACAATCATATGAACAAGAACAAGAAAAAATTTCAATCGCACAACACAAAGATCTATCTGGGGAAAGCCTCAACTAAAAACCTCACTATCTATATATTGCATTAAGTCAAAAATATGAAACATTACAATGTTATTTCCCTTCTTGAGAAACCTCGGCACTATCTTTGACTGTCTTACTCTGATCCTGGCAATTTTGGTCCAATACTTAACCAAAAACTTGCACATGACTAACCAACCTGACTTACACATTTATGAGGGAATTGTGCCCCTATTAAATAGGAAATTCCCACTAATTGATTGTGTAAGGCATTCAAGGCATCCTTATGACCTCATGCATGACCTGTACAATTTTCTAATTATACAACTGATATTTCTCTTCCCTTTAACTCCAATATCAACTGGGTCACTCTTAGAACTGACATCCAATAACTATTTATAGCAAATTATCAGTTATCTTATTGATCACTGCATGTAAATTAAATCAGATTTAATTCACTGGACCTCTCACTAGCTCATCCATCAGTTAGAACTAGTTAAACTTATTTTAACTCAAATAGATTGAGTTATCTAATTATAACTCAAAATAAACTCAACCAGGGCTCTTAAAAAGTAGAAGACACCCCACATGTCTCTAGTTTGACCCTCAACTCGAATTGACTGAGCTATCTAAGTCTTCTCGACTAAGTTAACTCGTATAAGTTGTCATGTGATGCATAATTAAAATTTCCTTCTAATTTAATTAAGGGAAAATTAAATTAGAATCCCTTTTGATGCCATTTTCAATCTTTCTTGTTGCCAATTTCAATATTTGTCATAATTTTTAGATACATTTTCAATAATTATGTGATGATTTTTAGATATCTGTGAAGTGGATTTTTATTGTTAAGCTTTGTAGGAAAACATATTTAGTATCAACTATTACCCACCATAATTTAACCACGTTTTTGCATAAAAAGTGGATATTAATAAGATGTAAATAAATATGCTTAGCAGGAGGAATTAGTTTCCACCATTATTCATGTGTTCCTTGGCACTTTAATAAGCAAGAGTAAAAATTTAAGTGTGCAAGCTTACTAGTGGTTAATACCCACAAAAATTTGCAAGTCCTTGTACCCGAGTAGGCAATTAATTTCTACATTTGAGATATCAATTTATTAGTCCCTTCCAAGGTAATACTATAGCAATCAATTTTTCTGTTGACAACCATTAGTTTGGAATTCACCAGTCAAGTTATAATGTTTAACTTTGAAAAATAAATATTTATAATGTTAAAAAAAAAATTGTTTTTCAAACATTTAATTGGACCTTAACTTGAAGGTCTTATTGCAGCCATTGTACGTTACAATGTCACGTGGATATCTACCTTCCTATGATATCCATTTCCCCTAACTTTGTCAAATTCCTATCAATTACAACTCAAGCTCAAATTTGGTAAACCCATTAAATGATTTTGAGTTAAATTATACATAATGATCTTATACGCAATTTTTATAGCATAATTTCTAACATAAGTGGCCAAGACTAAGTTTCCCTATGTGAAAAATTATGAATCTAACAAACAGAAATCCTACTGCAGTTAGTTGATTTGCATTACCTACTTGTATTTTTAAATTAAAAAGTTTTACAGAAACATTAATGCAAATACACTGCAACCTACACCAATATATAAATCAAGCACTGAAAAATAAGATGAAACAATCACACAAAGGACATACTTATTTATGGACTAAACATCCCCAGAAAAACCCAATACGGGAAAACCGATACAACAGATCTAAGGGTTTTTATTATTAAGTAGTAGTTTTCTAAATACAATATCTCGATGTCTCACTGTCTATATAGTATAGAGAATTCATGGCATACAGAAAATAATGAGTTTTACCTCACCTTGCAAGTCCCGGTTGATCCAGATCTGAACTGGCGAAACCCCAACTCCCTCTACGCTGCATCTGCATAGTAGATGTGTAGGCTTGCATGTGGATGGCTGAGGATTGTGTCACCTCGTATCTGAATCAATCTATCTCTCAAAAAATCAAGTTTCAGCCCCCCAAGCTCAGAAACCTCGATCTCCAGCAAAACCTAGATTGTCTCTTAAAAACATTGTGCAGTCCCTATGTGGGCCTGCGTAACCTCTTAGTGGTTTCATTTCTTCCTCTACTGCCTTTGCTACCTCTTTGCTATGTACTCTTGGTCCCGAGGAAGATCCTCCAACCAATAACTACTTCTTCCCCTCACTGCATTGAATCACTTAGATCTTATCTTCGTCTGAGCACTGCTCCGTCAGAAGAATTTGATCACATGATTCACTCTGTGTGTGTTCTCCAACTGACCCTCAAGTCTTCCTTTATACTTTTCATGTTAAAGGATCAATGGATGTGATCAAATATTTAATCAATAGCTAAGATTAAAACAAACTCGATCCTCGTCACTTAGAATCTTCTCACCCACATTTACATCAATTCACTTTAATTATTTTAATTTCCAAAGTTTCAACTTATGCTCCATTAAAAATAATTAATTATTTCAATAACATGCATTCCGAGCAGAATTTCTCCAAATGATTTCTGGGTCTTGGAGATCTCATGTGTTCTAGCCCCTCCACAAAATTTCGGAGCTAGAGAAAATCTGATGCTACCGAAAAATTAACACTCCCTCTTAGCGAGGAATGTGCTCTAACAACACTTCTCACCATAAGCATCACCTTGATCCATGGCATTGGTCCTCTGCACTAATGATTCTTGGCCTACTTCCCCTCATAAACTGTGTTGTTGCAATCTATATTACAACCCATGACTCTACCACTGTCACTATTTCATTTGTACTGGAGCTCCCTCTCAATATGTTGCATCATGTTTCCCATAACATTGCCATTGCTAACTGATGCACTGCAACTCAGTTGCTAAGAGTTAAGAAATTGAAAGACATCCCAAATCCTAACATATTAGTCAGTCTGGATGCACCTCGATGTTGGAACTTCCTCTACTACTAATCTGCACTGAACGTCTGATGCGACTGCATTGTTGTTGTATTTTCTCTATGTTGAGATTCAACAAGAAAATTTCGGCACCCACGCCTAGTGCATTAAGCACCTACACTAGGGTGGGGCCCATAGGGATATATTTGGTGCATGTCTATTTTAGTTATCCCTTAATTAAGATGGACAATAAAATGTAATCTAAATCTCAAAATAACTTGTAATAGTTAACTGAGAGTGATAAACTCAGTTAGCTAATGAATTTCGAGTTGAGGGTAGTTGATGAGGCATGCAGAGTAATTCTAGTTGTAGCAGAGTTCGAATTGCAGTGGTGAATTAGTTAATGCAGGTTGTAAATAGTTTAACTCAGTTAAGTGATTTAAACTCAGCTATGCTAGTTGTAACTGTTAGATACACTAGTGAGAGATCAAGTGAATTAAATATTAATTAATTTACAATCAGTGATCTCACATGCAACTGAAGATTTACTATTATTAGTTGCATGCATGTCAGTTCCAGTGGAGACTCAATTGAGATCTAGATGAAAGGAATGTTGACTATCAGTTGCAGGATACTGGGTTGCACTCATGCATCCATACACTCATTGGATTTCCCATGATAGTCAGCGCAGTTAGAGAAGGCAAGATCTCCTATTATTTAGGGATTACATTCCTCATGAATTGCATGATAAAGGCAGGTTGTCAAGAGGCTGGAAATTGACTAAGTATTGGTCAGTTTTCTGTGTGGATTGTGTGAGACAGATAGTTGAGTGCTGAAGACTCTTGTGAGAAGAGAAGGCATTGTGTTTGTTTCACGTATCCATGTTGAATATACAATAGAAGATAGTGGGTTTTTGAGAAAAAAGCTTTCCCCAGGAAATTATATGTGTTGTGGTTTGATTTGATTCTTTCTTTGCTTCATGTAATTGGCGATTGTGCTTAATTTCCACAAGTGATTTGTAGAAGCGATTCAGTTTTTAACTTTAGTACATTGTTTTTTAGAATTGAATCCAAGACATAAATTCTTTTTTTATAATTTCTACATGGTATCAGAGCACGGAAAATTACTGTAGTAAAGAAGAAGATACTTTTGTGACTGAATAGAATTCAAATTTGCAAAAAGACTTTCTTGGTGTGACAACTGATTCTGGATCGAAATGGCTTTCAATGGCTTGAGGTTGGATTATGCACTCGAGGGCAGCTCTAACTATATTGTTTGGAAAGACAAGGTGGAGGCAGTACTCGAAGACAATGGCTTGAAGGAATTCATCGACAATGACATTCCTAAACCCGTTGTGACAGATATTGCAAATCTTGATGCATCCTATTGGAGGGAGTTCGGGACCACATTGTCTCAAGCCTCCATGGGAAATCCACACCATATGAAATGTGGAAAGCTTTGACGGATCTATTTCAGAGCAACATCGACCATAGGAAATTGGCACTCAAAGATAAACTCAAGAAGATCAAGATGGAAAAGGGCGGCACCTTTCCAAAATATCTAATAAAGTTTGTCCAATGTCGGGATGAATTAGGAAGCGTTGGAATAATAGTCGCAGATGATGATTTGGTGAGCCTAGCTCTCCTAGGACTTCATAAGAGTTGGCACAGTTATGAATACTCTGTCAATGGATGGGAAAAATTGCCAGATTGGGAACGACTATGGTCAGATTTGGTGTAGGAGAAGTTTAAACGAAATACCATAGATGCATCTTCATCTAAGCATGAGGATGAAGAATATTTTGCTTTCACTTCCAAGGTGAAGAAGGTGAAGCAGAAGAAATTACATTTTAAATATGAATCCAAAATGGCAAGAAGAAGGACATGTCCAAGGTGAAGTGTTTTCACATCACGAGCATGGGCATTATGCCACAAACTGTCCACAAAAGAAGAAGAACAAGGAGGTTGCTAGAGAGGCTTTGGCCTCACATTTTGAGCTTGACTTCTCACTCATTTCATGCATGGTGTCAAGTTCAATGGGTTCAGTGTGGTATTTGTATAGTGGTGCTTCTTTTCACATGACGGGGGACAAGGAACTTTTCAGTAGCCTGGAGGAGAAGGATCTCCAGATGCCTATCGAAATGGGGGATAATGGATGATAAAGTGCTATCGAGATTGGTACTATTACCTTTCAGAGACATTCAGGTAAACCATTTTAATTAAAAGATGTAATGCACGTACCAGCTTTGAAGAAAAATTTAGTATCAATTGTAATGTTGGAGGATAGAGGCTATGATGTTGTTTTCAGTGAAGGTAAAGCTTTCCTGCGACACAAAAGAATAAGACAAGCCAAGAAGATAGGGATTCGAGTTAGGAATCTCTATAAGCTAGATGTAGATGGTTATGGAGAAATGATAGGCAAGGTGGAAAAAATGGTGAGCCGAGACGAGGGTGAATTATGGCACAAGAGATTGGGACATCTACACCATGGAGCCTTGAAATTCATGCAGCATATTTCTACAAGACTTCCAATGGGAACACTTGCTCAATTAGATACATGCAAGGGGTGTACCATGGGGAATTATGTAAAGGCTACCTTTCATGAGAAGGAGAACCGAGCTTCGGGGATCCTTGAGAGAGTTCATACAAACGTGTGTGGACCATTCTATGTTGCTTCAACAGCAAAACATAAGAAATATGTGATATTTGTTTATGACTTTTCTCGTAAGTGTTGGATCTACTTCATGCAGAAGAAAGACCATACATTCTAGAAGTTTCTTGAGTTTAAAGAACTGGTGGAGAAAGATTCGGGGAAGCAAGTGAAGGCTCTTATGAGCGATAATGGTGGTGGGTACATCTCTAATGAATTCAAGAACTTCTGCAGCAAAAAATGAATTCGAAGAGAACTAATTGCACCTCATCACCCACAGCAGAATGGGGTTGTTGAAAGAAAGAACAGAACGATTGTCGGCGCAGCACGAGCGATGTTGCATGATCGAGGCCTACCATTGCATCTGTGGGTGGAGGCATGCAACATAGCGGTACATGTGCAGACCCGTTGTCTTCATAGGATACTTGGCATGAGTACCCCTAAAGAGGCTTTCACTGGTAAGAAACTTGATGTTTCACATTTTAATATTTTTGGCTCATCTGATTATGTGCATGTGACCAAAGATGCCAGGAAGAAGCTGGAACCAACATCTGAGGTTGGGATTTTTGTGGGGTACACTGAAACACCCCATAATTATCGAGTGTATTTTCCAAATAGTAGAACAACCTTTGTGCGACGGGATATAAAATTTGATAAGGATAAATCCATGCGGTTATCCCTTGAGAGGGAGTTGAACTTGCATGCAGAGGAGGAACTGTTGGTTCCTAAGAATGAACTTCAAGATGTGGATTAGCCACATGCAGAGGATCATGGATTGGAGGAAAACACTCACGCAAAGCCATCCATCAGAAATGGAATAAGGCGTAACACGAAAGCTAATTGATTGAGACATGATGCAACAGAGAATGTAGGAGCCCCTACTTCACTTTGCAGATAGAGACAATCTCCTGATAGGTTTACTAGATACATGGCTCTTGTGAGAAAATGTATTGTGACTGAACCATCTTCCTTTGAGGAAGCAGTGTAGCAACCAACTTGGTTTGATGTTATGGTAGAGGAGTATGACTCCATATTGAAAAATAGTGTATAGGAGATAGTCCCAAGACTGGTCGAAAAATTAGTGGTTGGATCTAGATGGATCTACAAGGTAAAACAAGTTGTTGATGGGAGTGTGGAGAAGTACAAGGCTAGATTTGTGGCCCGGGGATTCTCACAGATTGAGGGGATTGACTATGAAGAGACCTTTGCACCAGTCGCAAGGTATTCTTCCATCAGATCTATCCTTGCACTCTCAGCACAAATGGGGTGGTGCATTCATCATATGGATGGGAAAACTGTGTTCCTCAATGGAGTTATAGAGGAGCAAGTGCACATAGAGTAGCTAGAAGGTTTCGAAATCTTCAACAGTGAGTCCCATGTGTGCCAAATCAAGAGAGCATTGTATGGGTTGAAGCAAGCACCTCGTGCTTGGTACACTCGGATCAACATATATTTCATCGGGTTGGGCTTCACCAAAAGTGAAGCGGATGCAAACCTATACCATATTGTGGTTGATGGTAAGATTTTGATTATTGTATTGTATGTAGATGATCTAATCTTGACAGGTGATGAGCAGTTGATACTTTCATGCAAGGAGGATCTTGTAAGAGAGTTCGAAATTAAGGACATGGGACTCCTTCATTATTTCCTTGGCCTTGTAAATATGGCAGCGAGATGGTGAACTTTTTGTGTCTCAAGGAAAGTATGCAAAGGAGATATTGGGTAAGTTTCTCATGGGAAGCTGCAAACCCATGGAGACTCCTCTTCCAGGAAATTGGAGGAAGGAGGATGATACTTATGGAGAGGTAGTGGATGCTATTGTCTACAGGCAGTTAGTGGGTTCACTAATGTATTTGGTGAACATGAGACCGAACATTTGCTACACAATTAATCAACTGAGTCAAGCTATGGTTAAGCCTACCAATCTCTTTTGGAAGGCAGGGAAGCATGTCTTGAGATATCTTAGGGGTACATCATAGTATGGTCTATGGTACAGACGAACAGAGGGAGTGAAGCTTCAAGGCTTCACGGATGCAGATTGCGCTAGCAGTCGATCAGACAGAAAGAGCACAACAGGGGGGATCTTTAGCATTGGATCTGTTGTTCCTTAAGAGACAATCCCTTAGTTGTGATAAGAAATCCGTGCTTAAGACATTTATAAATTATGTCACAGAAATATTTGTCTTTGTTTGACCACCCTCAAATATTTATCATTAAACCCTCAAAGATCAAATATAATGAATGTCCCACAATGCTATTATATGTTGATATATAATGGAATGATTAGAAGAATATGAAAGAAAGAAGCCCAAATGGATATGCTATTATATAGAATATATCACCTCAAACTCCAGAAGAATTATAAGAAAGGAAATCGTTAAAATGAAGGAGCGCCTATTTAGGGTTTTAACTCTTGTTCACACAAGTAAAAAGAGACCTGCAACTTCATTACTTCTTTTTATTCGGAGATAGAAAACACAGAATGTAAACTTGAAGACATATCAACATCAACAAATGCCAAAAACTTGCTTTTCATTCATTAATGATTTGAAATCTGAGTACAAAAATTGCAGTCTGAAGGTCCAAAACTCGGAACCTCTCTTTCTTATCCATCTCATTAAATGCAATAGAAAGCAGTTTGTAACTGTTGTAACTGATCTTAACTACTTCAACTAATTGGGACTTCATCAACTATCTATTACATGTCCTCAAAATGTCTTATTACAATTACATTCTCTTTAAAAGAGGAAAAAAACATGAAATTAAAATCCTAATCTCTATGCTAAATGTGAATTGATGAGGATGTTGCTACATTTCCTTGACTGGTTGGTTTATCCTTCTTCGAATTCAAGGGGTCCTTTGGTAAATCTGTCATCTAGGCTCTGCATTTCTTTCATATCTCGATGTTTGTCTTGGGTGAATGAACTAGCTTGTGATACTCCAATCTGAAAGCAATGATTCTATTGAAAGATGGCATTTTTGCAAATAAAGTTTTCACTAACCACGGTAGCTGAAAATGTCTTTGAAGGAAACTGATCATTGTTGCTCCTTTAAGAACCTGAGTATTTTCATGAGTAATGTCTACCTTACTTTTTCCAAAACTAGTAAGGGTTCATAATAATTCCATGATAACAGACCACCTCCAAGACCCCAACATGATGGCAAACCTTATCTTGCTATTTTATCAAATAATTTATCACACTGGTTCACTGCTTCCTTAAGCTCAATCAGCTTCTTCTCTGTAGACTTCCTGCAATCATTTTTTACAATCATTTTATTAATTTCCACATCATATAAAATCATTTCTTTAATTTAATTTTCTTCCAACTCTTGATCTGTTTTGGAATCAATGAAATTAATGAACTTTCTTTCCCAAATGGCCCTATTAATTTTCCTAGGCTTGTCTGCCATGACTTTCTCTTCAAACTCCCTGATAATACTTTTTTCTTCTGCAACAACAGTCAGAAAATCCCAGATTGTTTTCATTTCTTCAATAATATCATTCCAGATGATATCCTTAGCCTGTATTAAGGATATATTTCCCTTCAATTTTTCTTTGAGATTTTTAATCTCAGCATCAGCAGTTTGGCAGTCCATTTTGTATTTACTGACTTCTCCCTCAGTAGCTTTTATAATCTTTGTTGTTGTTTCTAAATCAGCTTGTGCCATTTTTCGATCTCTCTCTGCCATCTGCAATTCAGCAGTTAATTGAGATATTTGTGCTAAATAATCTTCATTACCTGGTGGAAAAACAGAAGTGCAAGTATGAGATTCAATATGATTTTGCAAGGACAATGCAGTTTGCTTTAACTTAGCGATTTCTTCTTCTTTTTTCAAGAGATGCTGAAGAAGTTTTTATTTCTCATTTTCTATCTCTACAACCTCTGCTACCATGGTGTGTTCTCCTGTAGGCAATTTCAATTTTTTCTTCAGTACAGAGATTTCTAATTCAGCACTTTGCAGAAGCTTTTGTACAGCAAACATGTCATGATGATCTACTCCATTCTTCACTATAATATTTTTAAGTTCCTCATTCTGGATTGTCTTCTCTAACTTCAACTGCTTAATCACTTTTCCAAGCATATTTTCAGCCTTCAGTGCCATAGCATTTGTTTTGGTTAGGTCATTCACAATTAGCTGACCTATTTTCATGTGTAGATTCACTTTTTCTAGCAATGGAATTTTCTTCACATCTATAGTCAAATTCACAGTATTAGAATTATTAGATGAACCAATTTTCATATCAGAAGGATGTGAAAGGGAAATCTTGAATTGATAATTTTCAAGATACATTGCAGTTAGAAGCCTTGTTAATCTAGGGCTATCTGGTACTTAGCTTGAGCCTCCATTCTTGCCTTCAACTTCTGATTTTTCTCTGCAATCTGGGCAAACATTTGTTTAATGAGGGGCACTTGTTCCTGAGTGCTTTCATGTCTCCTAGGTGAAGCAGGGACATTTTGTTCATCTCCCAATTGTAATGAGAGACCAGGTTGAGCATCTACAGAATCTTCATTGAACTTTTTTCTCTTCTCAGTCCTCTGTTATTCATCCTCTGAATCAATCACTGCCTCTTTACCTCTCTCATTTGATTTTTCTGATATGACAGGAGTCTAAACATTTGAGCTCACTAAACCTACAACACCTTTACTTGCCACTTTTTCTAGATCCGGTCTGTTCTCATGAATGAATGTTGAATATCCATTTTCAATTCTCCTATTAGAAATGACACTGTGAGGGTCATAAGCCCACTTCTCTCCTAATAGTAGGTCCATTTCCTCTAACATCTTAGTGGCTTCATCAATTTATTGTCTCATATTAACTATAAAGGGACCCACAATCATTGGCAATTTGAACATATGACCTTTCTTCATAAGCACAAAGTGTATTGGTCAATGTTTAAACTTTTCCTAATGAACTCCAAAGCGAATAATCTCATAGGAACAAATACAAGAAGCCTATAAGGTTCTACACTAGCTCCATAAAGTCTAATTTCAGAATAATCGTCAAAGACAAACCAATCACCAAACTTACAATTTGTCCCCAAATGCAAGAACTCTTAAGCTTTGGGCAAAAAACAAGGGAGAGAAACTCCATTCAAAACTTTATATGTAGTAGACATAAAATGACTAGTAAAATCAAACAAACCAACTTCATTTTGTTCTTTTCTCACTATGTCTATCCAAAATACTACTGATTGTCTTTTCTTATTCACATCCATAATGTTTAATCCCAGATGCATTAATTCTTATACATTTTGATATAAAAATAGGTAAACAATAAGATAGGGAAACTTGAATGAACCCATCAATGATAAGCTCATGAGCTGAGAATTAACAGCTTCTTTCCAATAAGATGGAATATCCAGCACTACTCTTGGCTTCATCATCATGGCGAACATTCCCAGAACTGACTTGTCCACTGTACTATCATCATCATTTCCCAAAATCTTTGCAATGCAGCTCAGCATTGGTCTGACTTCTATATCAAAAACCTCCAGGGGGAATTATTTACTGTCAGGTACAAATTGTTGTGTATTTGGCTTCAGAAAATGAATGCACTGATTAAACTCCTGACCTGTAACACTGTCATAATGCGCTATCAAGGAATCATCAATGAATTGGACATACGACTCTAACTCAAGATAACACAGAGCTTGACGAATTAATTGGGCTGAGACTTGCAGAGCATTTTCCCCTTGACAATTCATTACGAAACATTTCCCAGGGTACATAACGGACACTAACCAAAACACAAATTCGAGAAAAATGTGAGTTCTTGGGATACATGCAGACAACACACCAGTTTTAGCCATGGTGGTGTAAATTGTAGAAGTTTTATCGTTTAGGAGGACCTGCTGATAAAAATAAAGGTGGTCAAGGGAACAATCTGTGTCCTGGATATCCCTCTCGGTGTCCATGAGAGGGATGTGACAGGAAGAACCTAACAGGGATGAGTGTTTAGCCATAATTCAACTTTAGGATAGCAGACAATTGACAAGGTGACAAATAATTGACTGGATGACAGATAACTGAGAAAGACACAACGCATGCAAACTTCAAACTCAAACTAACAATAATAACTTCAGAAAAATGAGAATCCTCCTTAAATAGGTGGTGCAGGCTTTAAAATTAAATGCTGACAAGACACACCAAAAGACAATTAAGAAAACCCGACATGGATTACAGTTGTCACCCACTTGGCCGCATACGTCACTACGGGATGCCTCGAGGTACGGAGAACTTATTTGGCTTATGCCCCTGTAGTGAATCCCGACCGTTCATCTAGATTACCCCGACAGTCAACAGGGTCAATTGCAGAGGCACCCTCTGTGTTATCCCACACGTTGAAAATGCCCGCGGGTTGATCATTTTACTCACTGCTTGATAAATCGTCGAATCTCGCTCCATAAAATGCTCGATACTTAATCTTTGAACTGGGACCTGCTTCTATAAAGACTTTAAAGTATTTAAACTTTAAACTTTAATATAACGAGCAAATATATTTTTATGCTAAAGTACATGAATTTTGATACTCTAACATATCTTTTGATAGTTTTCTATTTTTTTGTATTTTTGAAAATTAAAAATAAAGGATATTGCAAATGAGCCACAATAGGATCAACAGCGGTTTCTTGGTACAGGAGGATGCAGCAATCTGTGGCACTCAATTCAGCAGAAGCATAGTACATGGCAGCGATTCAAGCTGCATGTGAGGCTATCTGGATAAGAAAGATCTTGGTTGGTTTGTTTGGTTCTCAGATCGATCCGACAGTGATACATTGTGATAATCAAAGTTGCATTAAACTCTCGATTAATCTTGTGTTTCATGATAGGTCCAAGCACATAGATATCTGGTACCATCATCTCAAAGATTGTGTGCAGAGGAGAATAATGTTTCTTCAGTACATTCCCACGGAAGATCGAGATATAGATACTCTGATGAAGACCCTCACCAAGAGAAAATTAGAATACCATAGAGGCAGGATCGGGGTGAAGGATAATCCCTTTCTTGTTGAGATTCAACAAGAAAATTTCAGCACCCACGCTTAGTGCATTAAGCACCTACACTAGGGTGGAGCCCACAGGTCTATATTTGCTGCATGTCTATTTTAGTTATCCCTTAATTAAGATGGAAAATAAATTTTAATCTAAATATTAAAATAACTTGTAATAGCTAACCAAGTGTGATAAACTCAGTTAGTTAATGAATTTTGAGTTGAGGTTAGTTGATGAGGCATGCAGAGTAATTCTAATTGTAACAGAGTTCGAAGTGCAGTGGTGCATTAGTTAATGTAGGTTGTAAATAGTTTAACTCAGTTAAGTGAGTTAAAATCAGTTGTACTAGTTGTAACTCTTAGATACACTTGTGAGAGATCAAGTGAATTAAATATTAATTAATTCACAATCAGTGATCTCACATGCCACTGAAGATTTACTATTATTAGTTGTATGCATGTCAGTTCTAGTGGAGACCCGGTTGAGATATAGGAGAAAGGGATGTTGACTATCAGTTGTAGGATATTGGGTTGCATCCATGCATCCATACACTCATTGGATTTCCCATGATACTCAACGCATTTAGAGAATGCAAGATCTCCTATTCTTTAGGGATTGCATTTCTCATGAATTGCATGAGCAAGGCAGGCTATTAGGAGGCTAGAAATTGACTAAGTATTGGTCAGTTTTCTATGAGGAAAGTGTGAGATAAATAGTTGAGTGTTGGAGACTCTTATGAGAAGAGAAGGCATTGTATTTGTTTCATGTATCCATGTTGAATATACAATAGAATATAGTGGGGTTTTCAGCAGCAAGCTTTCCCCGAGAAATTATCTGTGTTGTGGTTTGATTTGATTTTTTCTTTGCTTCATGTAATTGGGGATTGCGTTTAATTTATGCAAGTGAAGTGATTCAGTATTTAACTTTAGTACATTGTTAGATCGGATTGAATCCAAGATATGCATGCTTGTTGTATAATTTCTACACTCTATGCCTCATGCACTTTTGCAACACTTCACTACATTGCTTCAGAATTTGATGCTCTAGCTCTGCCACTATTGCTCCATCACCCCTTGCACCAACTAACTCTCTTCATTCTACTACTGTCATTAAGGGCTCCCGTAGCTGTATGTGATCCAAGAATTTGGGTACCTCAAGTATCCTGCCCATATTTTCTCTGTAGCTCCAAATATAGCTCCATATCGCCCCACCTCTTCTTTAGAGGTGCATGAGCATTCATGGCGCAATCATTGTCATCCTCCTCATCAACATGTGTTGGAGCAGCGTTCGAGACAGGGTTATCTTCTTTTCCATTCTTCTTCAGAGGTAACTGTGTGGTGAATTGTCCCATTTACCCACATATGAAGCAGCGGACTGTCGAGAGGTCCTTTTTCTTCTGTCTCTGCTACCCTTGTTGTCCCTTTGATGCGAGAGCCGCATCTTCCTCTTCCTCCTTCTTGACTTTGATCCCTTCACTGCTACTTCCCGCCTTGGTCCACCATCTGGTCTCTTCCTGTCGAAGCGTTGCCCACATCTCCTCCGAGCTAGGGAGAGTAGCCCTGCCCAAAATGCTTTGGAAAAAATTTTCCCAGTCTTCAGTGACTACATTCAGGGTAGTCCTGACCATAAATCCAGGATCCGGTGTAGTCCCTACGGAAGCTTGTTTATCTCGAATCCCTTGCAATCTGATAAGAAAGGGATTGATTTCTTCGCCCTTCTGCATCTTAAACAATCTCAACTGATTCTCAAGCAACATATTCCGTCAGACAGAGGATCCCTCATAAAATGTGGTAAAGGCCACCCACATTTCCCTTGTTGTGTTCTTCTCAGCAATATGTGGGATCACATGATCCTTAACTCCATCCATGATCATGCGCTTCGCTTTCACTTGAGCCTCCTCGTACTTCTTGAGAGGATCAACGTCAACCGGAACAGCAATTGTGTTCAAGGCATGATCCTTGATGCGATGTTCATCCAAAACTGTCAGGATCCTAGCCTTCCAGATGACAAAGTTGGATGCTCCATCCAACCTATCTTGATCCCTCAGTCCACTCGCGACCATCTCTGCTCCACTGAATGTCGAACAAGTTCATTTCTCCCCTCTTTCGTTGCTGCCCAAGAAAAACTCGGATCTGTATTTCTTTGGCGTTAGGAATCCTCTAAGGAATAAGCTCCCTCTGAATCTTGATTTCCTTCACGGAAATCCTTCTGCCAACAAATGTCGAAGCACCCCTCTCTGATCTCTCTTTGTTGCTGCTCAACACTAGATCTAGACTTCTTGGCAAGAAATATTCTAAGGAACTTATTCCCTCTACTTTTCTTCTACCCCATTAGACATTTTTCTGCACCAACAGAATCAACGTCCCACCAACAACTCCAGATAGAAACTGTGTTCCACCTCCAAGCACAGAAACCGGGAAAAAATGAGACTTAATAGCCTCTATGTTGGCCCAGCAATCACTGCGTTGCCTCTTGCACCTACAGCGTCACCCTAGCAGGCTGACGCAGGTTTTGCATGACCCTTCTTTCGTAACTATTTCACCCTTCCTCAGCCTCTCTGGCCCAGAACTACGTTGTCTCTCAGGACAGTTGCCTTCCTACAGCAGATTTTCCTCTGTCCTTTCATTGATGGCTTCAGTCCTCCTTGATCTGCAATCACTATGATACCATTGAAATTTTTTGAATTTAATAAACAAAAATCCTACTGCAATTAACTGGGTTTCATTACCTACTTGTATTTTTCAATTAACAAGTTATTTACAGAAAAAATTAATGCAAATACACTGCAGCCTACACCAATATACAGATCAAGTACTGAAAAATAAGATGAGACAATCACACAAAGGACACACTTATTTTTGGACTAAACGTCCCCGGAAAAAACCAATACGGGAAAAACGGTGTAGCAGATCTGAGGCTTTTTATTATTAAGCAGTGGTTTTCTAAGTACAATCTCTGGATCCCTGTTGGCTATCAAGTACATAGAATTCACGGCAGACAGAAAATAGTGAGTTTTACCTCACCCTGCAAGTCTTGTCTGATCCGGATCTGAATTGGCGAAATCCCAACTCCTTTTGCGCTGACTCTATGTAATAGATGTGTAGGCATGTGTGGGGATGGCTAAGAACTAAGTCGCCTCCTCTCTGAATCGATCTACCTCTTGGAAAATCAAGTTTTAGCCCTCCAGGGTCAGAAACCCCGATCTCCAACAAAACTCATATTGTCTCTTGGAAACACTGTGCAGTTCCTGTGTGCCCCTGCGTCACCCCTTCTGGGCACTGTGTCACTTCTCTTGGTGGTTTCGATACTTCCTATGTTGTCTCTGTTGCCTCTCTTTTATGTACTCTTGGTCCCAGGGAAGATTCTTCGACCAATAACTGCTTCTGCCCCTCACTGCACTGAATCACTTAGTTATTATCTTCATCCGAGCACTGCTCCGTTAGAAGAATTCGATCTCAATATTCACTCTCTTTGTGTTCTCCAACTAACCATCAAACCTTCCTTTAAATTTTTCCTGTCGAAGGATCAACAGTGGTGATCAAATATTTAATCAACAGCTAAGATTAAAACAAACTTGATCCTCGTCACTTAGAAGCTTCTCACCCACATTTATATTAATTCACTTTAATTATTTTAATTTCCTAAGTTTTAACTTAGGGTCCATTAAAAATAATTAATTATTTGAATAACATGCACTCCGAGTGTAATGTCTTCATATGTTTTTTGAGTGTTAGAGATCTCATGTGTTCTAGCCCCTCCACAAAACTTCAGAGCTAGAACACATCCGATGCTACCCAAAAATCAACACCCTGTAGCCTCAATGCCACCACTTACCTTGATCTCTCCCCGCAATGGTCGAACATGTGTGCTCCTATGACATCTCCATAGCCTGCATACAATGAAGAGGGGTGATGGTTTTCAGTTTGAGTTCAAGCTAATTTGGTTATTTTTTCCTTCTGCTACTCTAAGCCATTATTGCAAACTAGCCAGTTCAAAATTGATAATGATGAATATGGCCATTAAGCTCATTAGTTCTAAGAACCTCAATTCTTTGGCTTGCCACTTCAATATTTTTTGTTCTAGGTAACTATATTACTTTGGCTTTGCTTAACATGTTGGGAATCATGATTGCCATTAGACCAAAACCCGCAGGTGTTAGTCAACGATCGTATCGCCAGAGATAAGGACCCACGAGAGGCGGTTAGTCCATGTCGCGAAACACACGGAGAGCGTTGGTTTATCCAATGTCCAACAATCTCCCCCCCCCCCCCAACGCGAGCCGGGTGTGGATCGAACTCGTGACCTACCCTTTGAAACCACTTGTTGGGAATCATGATTGCCGTTAGACCAAAACCCGCAGGTGTTAGTCAACAATCGTATCGCCAGAGATAAGGATCCACAAGAGGCGGTTATTCCATGTTGCGAAACACACAGGGAGCATTGGTTTATCCAAATTCCAACATAACACATCTTTTTGTTTATATATTTTGTATGGGGGCTTCTCTAGTTGTGAGGTTAGGGCAACCCCTTCTCTTTTCTCATCCTAGTTTACTTTCATTGGTTACTCTCCCCCTCAACCCATCATTCCTTCTCCTCTTTTGTTGTCTTTATTCATTACCTCTAAAATTTTAAGCATATCCTTAACTACCACTTCCACATTTAGTGTCTTTTTCAATTTTCATTCAACATGCCATGCCTTGGAGCTAGCTCTAATCGTGGTTATGGTCACCGCGAATAACCCTCATTAAGGACTCGAAGAAATGCAAAGGCCTTTGCAGCTCTCTATTAGAAAAATACTTCCCTAGCAATGCGAGATTAAATTAACACAGTTGAGGCAAAGGTTAGAGTGGAGAGGAGCTACCTCAATGATGATGAGATCAACGAGGACATGGGGCACTAGGTTTTGAACACAAAAAAACTCACATAGTCACACTACTAAATACTTTCAAACAATATGCCTTTAATAGCAAATCAATACCCTAATGGGAACAGTGTTCGTGGAATGTAGCAAGGTTTAACAAGAAATCTTGCTCTACATTGATGTCTTGTAGCTTTACGTTAAAAATTTGGGCAAAAAATTCACTCCTAGCAAAGAAGATAGGTCTTAACTTTCCGCATTCAAATAAGGAGAATGGCAATGCAATTTCCATCCTTATTGATTCCCCCACTCTTTAATTATGTTCCAATTCAATTATTTTTATTATCCATGGAAATAGGAAAATTAATACTTTTTCTAATACTTACACTTATTATGCTTTAGTATGGTAATTTAAAACTCATATTACAATTATAAATCATAATCACATGAAGCTAATGAGAATAGAGTATTATTAATCCACAAAGGAAGTTGGAGAGAGAGGATGCAGTGATTGGCTAAGGTTCAGAGCAATTGCTAGGGTTTCACAGAACACGTGAGGCCATTCAGAAGTCTGCAACGGCAGCCTTCAATACTCTGGAACCTGACAGGGGACCCCAGAAATGGGAGGCGCGATTCCCTTCTATAGCAATGTGACAGCAGGAGAAGCGAGTGGGACTAAGGGGAAGAAAACTAGCTCCCATGCAAATGATGAAGATTCAAGTCCGACTCTGGGGGCAAATTGGAAGGCCTGAATGCGAGGCTAATGTCTCCCTTGAGCAACCAAGAAACCCATATTTGTGATACCCATAAATAAACTAGAACAATATCGCAGTTATATGAAGGATCGTGCCATGATCTGCAAGTTTATAGGAACACGGCCAGCGGAGAAGGACTTGATAAAATGAATACAACCGAAGTGGGAGCCACAAGGCCACATCGAGCTCAAACTCGGTGCCAGAGCATTCTTTACAGTCATATTCTCGAACCTACAAGACAAAGAACATTTCCTAGCAGCATCGGTATGGGTGCGGCTATTTGCCCTACCTACAGATTTCTGGGACCTTGAAATATTATAAGGAATTGGAAACTCCATAGGCAAGTTTGTGAAAATAGCTGACTCAACAGACAAAGGAAGATATACCTCGTATGTCTGCATCTACGTATATATGAATATAGTGGATCCTCTCCCTAAAGCAATGGAACTGGTATACCATGATGAGGTTCGACAACAACCATTGGATTATGAACATATTCATTTTCAGTGTCGTAGATGCCACGAATATGCCCATTTGTATAAAGCCTGCCCTCTGAACCATCTAGATATAAGGGAATCGGAGGGGGGGAAGAGCCTAGCTAATGCAACAGAGGATAATGAAGGGTTTACATAGGTCAAAAGAAAAAAGAACATAGAAGGGTCGCTGACCCCAAACCCTAGCCGCCCAAAACAAAACTTAAAATAGAACAGGTTAGAAGTGTTAGTGGAGGAAGGGGGAAGCGTCAAAAGAAGAGCAGACAACAAAGGAAGGTGATCTAGTACAAGATCAAGAGACGCCAAAGGAGATGAAAGTGGAAACGCAAAAGGAAATAGAGTAGGAATAGCCCCAAATAGCTGCCACACCAAAAAGGAAAGCCCAAGCGGAACCATCTAACAAATAAGAATAGGAACAAACATTAGATAGCTCAGCCATGGAGGTGGATGCATCCAAGGAGAAGATGAGTTCGAAGGAAACAGTGTTGAGAAGGTTACTAATTGAATGGAGACATTTGGATGAGGGGTTTATACCAGAGGAGCAAAAGAAGTTAGTTAGAGAAACATTCCAGAAATATATGGCCAAACAGAGACAAAGGATTGCAGACCTAGGGGACCAACATGGACCTCACCCTAGCAGAAAAGGTGGAAAAAATAAAGGAAGAAAAAACATCCAAGAATCAATCCAACTGGTAGGGGAAGCACTGGTGAACTCGGGCAAGGTAATACCGCTATCAGCAGTATTCCAACAATTACACAAGGTTTCCCAATGTTAGTAATCTCATGGAATGTGAGAGCCTTAAACAACGAAGGAAAACAGAGGTATTCTCAAGATCCACTGCAGAAAGAGAAACCCCAAATAATGTTTCTCCAAGAAACCAAGATATCTGGGAAAAGAATTGATGCTCTCCTCAACTGAATGAAATCCCTATACAAAGCAGTAGCAATAGATGTGAAAGTAAGTGTGGGAGGAACAACGATCCTCTCGAACCCCTCAAAGGTAACAGTGGATGTGTGAATGAGCATGTCCCGTATATTATCGGGAAGATTTAGACCCATAGGAGCCAAAGAATGGTTACTTGTCTCGACGGTCTATGGCCCTCATACTCCAGGAGAAAAGAAGGCCTTCATACAGAGCTTGGGAAAACTAGGAGAGTTACATGAAGAGAAACTATGGCTAATTGGTGGAGATTTCAACCTGATAACATCGATGGCCGAAAAGAAAGGAGGCATCCAAAGAGAAGAACCTGAAATGGAGTTATTCAGAAACATACAAGCTGAAATGCATATGTTGGACTTACCTACAATTAACGAACTCTATAACTGGAACAACTGGAAGGGAGGGGTGCATCAGGTGGCCTTGCGTCTGGATCGTTTCCTAGCTTCTAAGGAACTCATCAGTCGAGATATTTATCATGAAGCCTCGATCCTATTGTGCTTGGGATCTTACCACTTGACTATCAAACTAGAGATAGATCTCAAACAAGGGCACCGAACCAAACCCTTCTGGTTTGAGTCTTTCTAGTTGCGTGACCCAACATTTCTAACCAAAGTGAAAGAATGGTGGAACTTGAGTACAGAACAGGGGAGAAATGTCACACATACCTTTTAACTGAATTTGGAGTTAAAACAAAAAAAAATAGGAAATGGAAGAAGGAAGAGTTTGGGCATATTCAAACAAAGAAGAAACTGCTACAAGGAAGAATGAAACAAATCCAACAGAGTATGATTACGCATGGTAGAACAGAAGCATTAGTAGAGGACGAGGGCAAGTTGGTGACACAGATCGAGGAAAGAAGAAAATAGAAGGAGATTTTATGGAGGTAGAAATCAAGAGTTCAATGGCTCCGCGAAGGAGAAAGGAACACCAAATTTTTCCACAAAGCTATGATTCAACATAGACAACAAAATAGAATATTTTCCTTGCTAGACCCAGGCGAGAAAAGGGTGGTTGTGCATGCAGACATGGAAAACCTCATGGTAAGACATTTCCAAAATATTTTGTCAAAACAGAACCCTGACATATATTGCCCTCCCATATATATTGTCATTCCCTTCTTTTTGTATTTCTCATAATTCTATTCAGCTTTATTTTGGGGTGCAAATGAGTTATTTTTTTGCTCTGATCTGCGTGTATACCTTCAAGAATTGACAATAGATATGCCTCGGAGAACCATACATCTGCCAAATGATGATTCCATCTATGTAGGTACATGCTTCATAAAATTCAGCAAAGAACTTTCATAGTGAAGAATCATTTTGATTCTACATAAGCCAGTCAAGTTCTTTATGCAAACCAAACCAAATATCAATTTCAAATAAAATGAATTTGCTCAACAAATACAAAAAACATATTCACATTTTTATTGATGTCGCCAACCCATATATCAATTTCAAATGAAATGAATTTTGTTCATTATTATAAATTAATAAAAACCGTTTCTTATATATTTTTCTTTGCTTTAGTTGTATATTTTGCTGTGTTATTATATATATTTTTTATCAAGTATTTTCAGTTAAAAGTGGGCAACATAAACAGATAAAATAAATAAAATAGAACGCTTATATTTTCAGTTAAAAAATGGGCAACATATTATTCCCCAACTTGGGCAACATCTTGCCAAAACAATTTTTATAGCTTATTTTACATCGCAGCTAGGCTATGCGTGGAAGTCGCTCGCTTAATCTGTTCTGGAAAGAAATATTGTTTGATTTGTAATCCTCAATCTAATTTCTCAGATAACATTATAAACTCAGGATAAGAAAGCAGAAAATCAGTTTAATGTTTTACAATGTTATATGCAATTTTTCCTCTCCTACAGTTTTGCATATGCCAACACAATTCTGCTTAGTGATTTGATTCTATGGTGTAACGATTCAGCTCTTACAAAATAACGAAGAACTAAAAGACCTAAAATACAGAACCAGCCAAACATTGTGTAATTATAGATCAGACATCTCCAAAAATTGAAGTGATGACATTCACAGCTGCCATATTTCTTATGCCTGGCAGCCTTCATAACTACTACATTAACATTCAAATGTGCTTTGAATGATTGACTGGATTTCCAGATTTTAAAACAAACTGATCAGTTTGACCAAACATGTATTAAACCATGACGATTGCCAGTGTAGATCTCATTTCTCTCCTCGTCATAGAAAAGAGCAGTAATGTCTTCGAGAGCTTCTTGAACAGTGCTTCTGATTGCCGATGCATTTGGCCGATTTCTAGGACTAATAGTTACATTTGGATCATTGGCACGAATCTTAGCAAGACATTTTCCAGTCAAAATGTTGCTCATGTTTATGGAGCCCACTGCATCGATAATACATGCAGGTTAAAAAAGGTTAAATTTCAAGTAACTCTCTAAATCATAAGAGAAAGTAAATGTCAGAGAAGCTTACCATTTTCTTCTTCATCAGATCCATCCGGCTGGGCCTTGCAATAAGAAATTATCAAATCTTGGTCACTAGTGATATAGATGTTATTTGTATTGCAGTCAGGATGCCATAACAAGTGGTCTTCAAAAGATGTCACCAGCACTCCTCGGAAATTCCAAACAGCAACAGCCCGATTGCGGAATGTTAAAAATAATTGATTCTCATACAAGAAAATAAAGGCTGACGGTGTCATAAAGTCTGTCCTGCTCACTTCAGTCATGTGTGAATTCCGAACCTGCAAAAAAACTCATTACCATAAAATAGGGCTCATCATACAAACAAATATTTTCAATGTTTTCTCAATCAGTGAACCCTTCAAAGAAATAAAACTACAAATGATCTTAAAGTACTCACATCTAGTATTTGGAGGTTCTCGTTTTCTTGTTTTACAAGGAGCTTTTCATTGAATTGCTCAATGAAATCTACCTTTTTGTTGCGATGCAACAAAAAATTAAAGGATTTTAAAACTGTACCATCTTCTATGGATAAGATCTTCAAAGGAACATGACCAGAAGTTCTCTCAAATATTAATAACATTATACCTGGACTGTTAATGAGACAAGTTTGGTTAGAGTTACATCAATCAGAACAAATAGTGCACTGTGCATCACAATTTATATAAAACATTTCTCTATCAATTCATATAATATAATTTCCCACCTTATCTTTATTTCTTGAACTTGATCATCAGATATCGAGTATAACATTGTATAATTCTTCAAATCAAAAACTTTGTAGATGCTGTCAACCAGGGGTACACAAATATGAATATCAGGACAATAAAGATACAAAATGACTGCCCCAAATAAATTACTCGGATGCCCAGTAAACTTACCCATCTTGAGCAGAATAAGTAAGGACTTTTCCATTTACATCATCAAACTCTACAAAGCCTGGCCACTTCAATGACTCTGACTCGAATAAAGCAAAACCTGCATCTGGTTTGCCCCTTCTAATGTATCTGCCAATGTTCAAATCAATTGAGTTAACATTTATACATACAAACTACAAAACATATTAGTGCTTTCCAGAGATACAGACAACATATAAACATGAAACTTGGAAAGTTCAGCTTTTCTTTATGAAAATTTTGAATATCAAGGATGAACATACTCAATCGGTGTTGTTCTGCATTTCAGCGAGCTGAAGTTATCTGAGGCATAAACTGATACAGTGATGAGGGACTCATTGTTCTTGTTATAAAACAGGCTGCGAATCACTTCATCTGGACTTATATTCAGGAAGCAGACTTTTTTATTCGTCTCTGTCAATGCAGACAACAAATGGTTGGATTACAAAAAATTCTAGAATTCATATAAAATATTAGACTATTAGTTAAGAAAAGCACCGTCTTTTTTACAGAAAATGCACATTTTTCTCAACATATATTTTCAGTTTCTTACCTCTACTAAATGCTGCACAAACACCAGATTGTGCCAAAGCAAATATAATATCCCTTGCTGCAACTATTTCTATGATTTTAGATCTCTTCTTTAAGAACTGCAGCTTTAAAAACCAGTGTGCTTTTGGATCATAAGCGTCAAACTCTTCCTGCAACCAGAGTCAAAAGCTATTAGAAAAATATGTTTTTAAATCCTTCCCATAAATACTACCAATAATATGTAATAAAACAAAATCTAGTACTAATTCAGCTACCAAAAGGATCACAACAATCACTTGGAAGTTTTCATGATTAACAGATGAGATAATGGTGATCTAACTATTGAACCCTTCATTGGTTCAGCTTAGAAATACCTTTGTACTTGCTTAGTTAACCTTCAGATTGATACCAACATATAAACAATTTAGATGATTGAGGAAACATCAACATAGATGGCATTCTGATTTTTTTAACAGGGGGACATTTTTCTCAAACCAAGTGACAACCTGTGCAGCCAATTTTTGTAAACAATGCCGGTTCATATAGTGAATATCGATAATCAAATGTAGCATTTTCTCCCAAAAATAAAAAATAATTTGCCACATATGTATGCTAAAGTTTGCGCCATACATACAGTTTAATAACCAAAAGTCTTCGCTGATAAATCAACTAAATTGAACAAACCAGAGGGACCCGAGTTGAGTTGGGCCCCGATAACAGCACAATACAAACCATCTTTAATCCTCGAAGCCATATACAAGTCAAATATACAAGTCTTCCCTAGGCCATATACAAGTCAAATATTCCCATGGAATTTTGTTGAACTACTGGGGATACGTCGTTGGCAGTTGATAGTCAAGATCTGCTCTGAGACGCTGAACCAACTTCAACAGTTTCAAAGGACCAACGACTTAACAAAACCCACTAATTAAATTTACAGAATTCTCAGGTTTAAACACATCCCACATTAAACGAGAGATGGGTGCAACACTCAGCCCAAAGTCCTACAACTAAAGAATAAAACCCTCTAATTTTTTTGGTACTCTAAATTTGCAAACAAATTTAAAACCCTGCCAAAAGGGGAAAAAATAATAGATTTTCCATTGAAATCCAAGAAAGCAGAAAATAATATTCAAAAAAGAAAATACTTTACAGGAAAACATTCACAGGTTCAATTAGGGTTTCAACTAGGGTTTCGCTATTTTCTAACGTTTCAAAATGGGTATCCATGAATTTTAGAGCTTTCCCCAATCTAATTATGGCAACAAGAATCGGCATACCTGCAGCTGAAAATTCCGGAATTTTTCTTGCGCATTAGTGCTGTTGAAGGCCCTATTGCCGATGGAACCGATCTCCCGTCTCTGAAGCTTCTTCACACAGTTGTGACACTCATCTACCCGTCGCCGCTTTCCGGCCACCACGCGACGGCCGAAACTTGGCCGCGGACTCGCAGAAATCTTCTTCCCGTCCATTCTGTTTTTCGTCTAAAACTCAACAAACACTGCCTCCGAACATAACCCCTCGATTCAGCAAGGGTTTTCAATAGATTTAATGGCTCCCCGAGCTGCAATTACAGTAAAAAATCTGTAACGGCAGGCCCTGCTGAAAGGCCAGGGTAGTGTCTGTTACAAATTTGAGAGAAACTAGTGCTCCGATTACATGGAAGAAACAATTTTTCGAAGATATATTGTTCGCAATCGCAACTCTTACCCGATCTAAATTTTGAATAGGATATTTTAGGCGAATTTCCCTTTATATTCCCAAGTTTTTATTTTATTTATATCAGGGAAGGAGTTCACAGCCGTTTGAGGCCGACGAAAATTCAAACTCAAAATTATTGAGGGCTGGTCCATAGGGTATGACCCGGAGTAAATGCTTTCCAAGTTTCTAGGCTAGTTTTGGGTGCAAGTTTAGGGGTAGTTGGGTGTAAGTTTAGGCTAGTTTTGGGTGTAAGTTTAGGGTAGTTGTGATTGTAAAGTTGTGATATGGAGCACTTTCATTTCCAAAGTCTAGGGTAGTTGTGATTGCAAAATTGGATTGCAAAATTGGAGATGGAGCAGTTTCATTTCCAAAGTCTATATTTTTTTTTTAATTATATCATCAAAATATAAATTATTTATTTTCATAATTTTGGATTTAATGTGTATATTGTGGAGAAATTATATGAGAAATTTAATATTGGAATTTATAAATTTAGTTTTATTTTATAAATCATTTGTTATAATTTGTTAATTTAATAATTACTAGTTATTTACGGAATTGTTTTTAGTGCTATTTTTTGGAGTTTTAGGTGTTGGAATCTGTGAAAAAATTTGAGGTAAAATCTTGGTTTTTGTTATTTAAACTGGTTTTTTTACTCTATATATGGATTAACACCCTCAAATACCCCTAGGGCATTTTGATTGTGCAAGGTTAGCAATCAAACTTCTCTTTTCAATAAATTCCTGTCGGATTTTAGAGAAATTACACTAAAAAAAAAAAATCACAAGCCTTCAAAAAAGTCACTAAAGACTACTCCGTTTTTTACATCAAATTTGGACTAAAAATTCTGAAGTGTGTCTATGCTTCAAAAGTGTTTTATTTGCTCAATTTTCAAAACTTGTTCATTATTAGAAAGTTTTCAAAAAAGTTCCCAATTTTGGAGGAGAGTGCATATTTTTGCTACCCTCTAGTTCCTAGATTATGATGCTATCATTATCTCTATTACCATAATCCTAATTTGGGTTCACCTCCCTTATATGCCACTACATTTTTGGCATTTATCAATGTTTGAAGATCTTGAGAATACCCTGTGCAACGACTTTAGTTTTTTATGTGTTTGAATATGTGTTGAGATTGACATCAACCAAAGTCTAGTAGACAAGATGGGAAAGTTTTGTATGCATTTTTTGTTTTGAGTTATGAGAATATGGTTTTTCCATGTCAAATCTACCAACAAATAGGCCATCTTAAATATTCTTATACCCAAGCAAGAGCTCACCCAAAAACGAAAAAGAAAAAAGAAAAGAACATAAACTAGAATCAAAACATCACAATCGTAATTGTTCTTAGATGATTAAGATGATTAAAACACATAACAACAATGAACAATAGCTTCAAAAAAAGATAGTCATACATATCCAAAAATGTAGTTTGAGGGATCAAATATTCCCTTAGAGGGTAGAAATAAAGAAAAATACCAATATTTCCTTCTCAAGGGTAGTAGTTATAATGAAAGTCCATCAAGAGAAATGAAGAGACCTCATGAATCAAACTCTAATTTTGATCAAAATTTGGCACTCCATATGAATCCTAAAAATCCAAATTCTAAGTAATGATAAGCCCATGCAAAACCTTCTATAAGGGGGTTGTGAAGTTAAAAAGGAAAAAAGAAAAGATAATAGGGTCAAAATATTATTTTCGTATTAGTCCACAACATGGTTTGATTAATTTCTTTTTTATGGTGATTACATTTATATTTTAACCCTAAAATTTTATTAATATATAATCTTTATATCAAATTAGTTGAAGACAACGTTTTTCTATGAAATAGAAATGAAATCTCCATGACACATGTAAGTGTGAAGTGTACATGATCAATGTAATTTACATTTAATCTTTAAATAAAAATGGTGGTTCTTTTTTGGAATTGTGAGATGGAGATGGTCTTTATGGTATTATTTGTACCAAAATATTTAGCAATGTAGAAGTTGGGTTTGAGGTGCAAGTATTTTGGTAATTTTGGTGTCATTTCTTATAGTTGTTTTTTACTTGTGACAATCATCTACATAATGTAAGAAGCTAGCTTGCTACAATCACATATCTCTAATTGAAAATTTGTTGCACATTAATACTCATTTGCTTATTTTTCTCTCTCACTAAAGTATGTGTTGTTTGTGTTTTTAGTTTGTATTTTGTTGGGATTATTTGACTTGTGATTATTACTGATGTATTTTCCAAACATATATTTATATAAAAAAAAGTGTTCCACGTTAAAATTCACATTTTCTAGACATAAAACTAATTTGGCTAAAATTTTCATGAAAGTTGATCAATGTTATATTTGAAAAACTCATGTTTACAATGTAAATTTCAAAAATAAACATCTTTTAGTAGGTACTTTATCAAACAAACCAAGGTCTTAAAATTGCATCTATAATACACCCACCCCACTAAACATTATTAGAATGATGGGGTGTAAAAAAATTTCTCTATTTCTCACTAAATTACCTTTCTTAAGCAAAACTTTGATACAAATTTTGAACCCATAAACCAATTATGCTTCTCAAGAGCTTTCTAATGATCGTTTTCTTGCTCAATTATGAGCTCAAAGAAAGAAGATATGGTCCCTTAAATTTCTAACGTAGGGAAATATTTTTACGACAATGAAAAGATAGTATTTTTCAATCATCGAAGTCTGAGAATAGTAAAGGAAACAAAAAGGTAGACTTTTTTTGTCAAACATTGATAGCAAACACACCTTGGTTGTTAAAGACCAATTAAAAATCTTCGTTAAAGGTGTTCAATACACCGATACAAAGAAAATTAGAAAGTATCAATGGAAATATCTTTAAGACAACCAGTATGAGTTTAAATTACACACTGATAACAAGTTAGTTTACATCACTCATTGAAAGTTCCTTGTGATCTTTGGTGCAATTTTTTAATCGATCATCGAAATAAAGATTTTGAAAACCACCAAAGGAAATATTTCCTCACTCGCTAATTAGAACTTATGGGTTCTTCCACATAGACTCTACCATGTCATTAATTGTACACTATCGTGTTATCATCTAGGCTAGTCTTATTTCCCAGTCCATCAGCCCATAAATGCGTTGAGACCAAAAATGCCAATCGTCAGATTAAAGTGGCACATCATCAGACGGTGGACATCTCCTGCCTCGGCGCATTTATGGACCGATGGACTAGGAAATAAGGCTCGCCTATCATCCATACAATGACACATCAATATACGTACATAATATGTCAACATTTTCTCGATGATACTTCAGATTTCGTACATTTACATGTCAATATTTATACAAAAATATTATTAGACTTGAAGGTATTTTTCGTATTGCATCTTTGAAAGTTTGTCTTTGACAATATCACATTTCCATGATTATATTATCTTGCAATGTATCACATTAAAAAAAAAATGGATGCAATACATCACATGCCAAGAAAAATCTCCTACCTACAATACACCAACATTCCTCAAAGTGTCTCTCTTGGGTGAAAAATGTTTTATAGCACCTAAACTTATTATGCGCAATACATTATTTTCATGTGATACACATTGTATCACACCATGTTTTTTATCCATGTGATATGTAAAATTTTACAAGTCTTTTTCATAATTTTTTTTTAAGTTTTTTGTGAAACATTTCGAAGGTTTATATAACTTTTTTAGAATTTTGGCTTCTATGATCCATTGTACAAATTATAGAATTCTTTCGGTAATAATCATATGCAAATGAATATTGTTGACGTGTTTTGAACCAACCAGTGTGGTTCATCATTAGGACTAGGTGAGAGATCAGATCAGGACTTTGAGTTTAAATATATGTAGAAATGGCTAAACTAGCCATTAGGATAATGGCTAGTTTGACTTTGAAAATTAAAATCGATTAATAACGACTAGTTTTATTTATTTAATTAATTAATTAATAATAGTGATACACACACACACACACAGATATATATATATATATATATATATATATATATATATATATATATATCAAGAACCTTCCATCTTTCTGTCTTTCCCTCGCCGCTCGATCCTTGTGGAGATTGTCGGAGAACCCTTCAGTGCTTTGGAGCAGAATCATGTGTGCTAAATACTATCCAGGACAATCTATTATACAATGGTTCAGAAATCCGAATAAGACACACAAAAACGCTTCCATTGGTTGGAAGGCTATGGTTTCAGCCTTTCCCTACATTGGCCTGTGGCTTGCATGGATAATTGGGAATGGGAAGTCGGTGCGTATTGGTTTAGACCCTTGGGCTGGTGCTGGAGTAAATTACAAGCTCTCGGAGAATCTTCGCTCTTTCCTTGTTGAAAAATGCATCTACACCATAGCTGACGCAGCTACTGTGATGCCTCAAACACTGGGTTCAATTGGATGGAGGAGCGCTAATCTTTTGGAGATGCCGCAGCCTATTGTAGCTTAATGGAATTCTTTAATCTCCCTCCTCGTATCAAACTTTATCCACCTGAATATGGATATCGATGATAAACTGGTTTGGTCAAAGAATGTCAAAAATGGCATTTACATAGCTAAGCTTGGGTACAAAGCCATGATGGAAGAGATGCACCCCTCTGAACCACTGTTTTGGACCAAATCCCTATGGAAGTCACCTGGGCCAAAGAAAGCCAAGTTAGTATTATGGCTCTCTCTTCAAAATTGTTTTCTGACCTAGGATAATCTTCAGAAGCGTGGTTGGATAGGCCCTGGTCGCTGCTCCCTTTGTAGGAATGAAGCTGAATTTGTTCTTCACATCCTTTTCTCATGCACATATGCAAAAATGGTATGGAACCGCTCTTCCACATCCCTCAACCCACTCCATCAATCCACCACTGATTCCTTTGAAGCCAGGCTCAAGCTTTGGTGGAAGGATCCAGGGGCAAGATCCTTTTCTGCTTTCCCCTCCTTATTTGCTTATGGAATCTGGTGGGCACGCAATATGGTTACCTTCAGTGAGAAATTTACCCCTGAAGAGCTGACAACAGCCATCATTGTGCAGTGGGCTTTGGAACATAAAGTCAAACCAAACTTTCATTCCTCAATCCATTTCTTCTCCGGTGATCGATCAAAACGAGGTCTGGGCATTTTTCGATGGTACAACTCAAGGTTCCCCTTCTTTAACAGGAGCTGGGGTTGTTCTCCATACTCCGTCTGGCTCCAAATTCTACATTCAGTTCAGCTATGGTACCGGTTCAAACAGCAAGGCAGAACTTGCGACGCTTTGGGTGGTTCTTCATGTGGCTAGATCTAAAAACATCTCATCTATGCAATGCCTCGAAGATTCAAAAATGGTTATAGGATAGGCACTTAAAAGAACACAAATCTTCTCTCCTCATCTTCAAGCTCTTCTTCGTAGCATCAGTTCAATATCATAGGGTTTTCATACTCGGTCCTTTACACATGTGTATCGAGAGTTAAATATGGACACAGACAGGCTGTCCAAATCTACTCTTACCCTCCACCTCGTTTCCCTAAAATTGATGGATACCTCTTCCATGATGGAAGAAATCCATTTGCTCTGATTTCTTAAATATTCATGTGACTAGTGGTTGTGAATTTTTAATCGAACTTCACGATCATGAGTAATACTTAGTAGGAACACCAAACAATCCTGCAGTGTGAAGGAAATAAGCTAATATCAATTTTAAAAACACACTAGCTAGGTACAAAGTTTTCATGATTAGGAGATATTCCCTCCTTGACCCCCACTTGAAGTTACATACTGAGTCTTCATTGCTACTTCCTCCAACATTTTCACTAGGGGTGACTGGACCTGCACCAAGCAAAAAAAATGGACTCACTTTCTTATTAGTTGTATTGGAAATTGTCATGCCAAATCAAGATGTTGCCCATGTTCTAAGTGGGGGCTCATTTTGTTTACTTGCAATGTCTGGAGGCAGCTCATCCTATCCTAAGAGAAGAAGCAGACCTTCCGCCCGAAGAGCGAAAGGCTCATTATAACGTGCTTGCCAAAGAGAATAAACCAATTGCTTTTCTTTCTTAACTACCCATAAATCATTCGGTAACATCTGGTGGATATCAGCTATATGATCCTAAAGAACTTGCTATTTCCCTTCCTCATCATTCAAACCAGCAGCCTCTGCCTTACCAGCACGAGATCAGAGTTAACAAAAAACAAGAATTAGGGATTTAGAGTATTAATTATTATTGATCCACAAAGGACAGAATTACCATCAGATCAAGGAGCTATGTATAACCTCGTTAAGAGGCAGATCTATTATTTTTATACTTAAAAATAAAGATTTTTTTCCACTATGAAAAAAAAATAAATATATATATATATATATATATATATATATATATATATATATATATATATATATATATATATATATATATATTATTTTTATTTTATTTTTTTATTTTTTATTTTTTTTAAAGAATGAGGCCCAAGGAAAAATTAAAAACGATAACGATAACAAAATAGGTAGCAAAAAGCAACCTAAAAAACAAAGGAAACAAGATGAAGGGTGGAAACATAAGACCATTAAGAATATAGGGCAAGGATCCAACACCTGTTGATATTCCAGTTGTCATCTCTATTGAGATTATCAGGTCTTTTTTCAATTTCTAAGGCCTCTCTTAATATTCAATCTTGCTCCATAAAATTCACCATGGAATATGAGGTGGATGGTAGCCTTCCTTTCCTTGATGTTCTTATCTCTAGAAAGGATGATGGTTCTTTCTCCCATCAAGTTTTTCGAAAGAAAACCCATACTAAGCAATATCTTCACACTAGTTCTCATCATTTCCCTGCTCAATAATTAGGTGTCCTTAACACCTTAGCCACTATAACGTTGAGAATCTATGATGAGTCTCACCTTGAGGGAGAAAAGACCCATCTCCTTAATGTATTTTGTAAAAATGGTTATATTAGGTCACAAGGCCTTAAAGCTTTTCTTAAAGCAAAAAAAGGTCCTTTAGTTAAAAATAAAAATAAAAAAGAGCCTAGTGAGTGGTCCTGCAATGTACGCCTTCCTTTCATTCAGGGAACCACTGATAGGATTGCTAGGATCCTTAAGAAACATAAGGTTTCTTCTTCTTTCAAGCCCCTTAAAATGATTCACAACTCTCTTAAATCGGTTAAAGATCCGGTAGACCCTAGGGATGGGAAAGGTATCTACATTATTCCTTGTTCTTGTGAGACACCTTACATTGGTGAAATTGGTCGGTCTATAAACCAAAGGATCTGAACATGCTGTTGACATTAAACATGGAAGATCTCGCTCCTCCTCCCTAGCTAAGCATACAGAAAAGACTAACCATCATATTTGCATCGAAGAGGCTAAGGTCGTTGCTAGGATTGACCATTTACATCATTGTAAGTTAAGTGAGGCCTTAGAAATTGAAAAAAGACCCGTTACTCTCAATAGAGATGATGGCTGGAATATCAACAGGTGTTGGATCCCTGCCCTATATTCTTAATGGTCTTGTGTTTCCACCCTTCATCTTGTTTCCTTTGTTTTTTAGGCTCACTTTTTGCTGCTTATTTTGTTATCGTTTTCATTTTTCATTTTTCTTTGGGCCTCGTTCTTAAAAAAAATTAAAATATATATATATATATATATATATATATAATCAATATTATTAATTAATTAATTAAATAAATAAAACTAGTCGTTATTAATCAAATTTAATTTTCAAAGTCAAACTAGTTGTTAACCTAACGACTAGTTTAGCCATTTCTACATCTATTTAAACTCAACGTCCTGATCTGATCTCTCACCTAGTCGTGATGATGAACCACACTGGTTGGCTCGAAACACGTCGACAATGTTCATTTGCATGTGATTATTACCAAAAGAATTATATAGTTATATAACTTGTTTTTTGCATTCTCAAAAATACATTGGTGGAATTATAATAGGTTTCAAGCCCTATACAAAGGAGTCTTTTCCAAAACCTTGTCCCATTCAAATAGATTTATTTTCAAGAAAACCTACAAGCTCTATTCTATTTGCAAATAGTGCAACCACAAAAATTATGTCTTTTAAATTAGATGTATACATGTTTATGGCTATAGCATGCATGGCATGCATTATTCCATTGAGTACATCAACTATTTTATTTTCTTTCCTCTTAAGATGCTTATATCAAAATCATATTCACGA
Source organism: Pinus albicaulis (assembly GCA_034641835.2). NCBI lineage: Eukaryota > Viridiplantae > Streptophyta > Pinopsida > Pinales > Pinaceae > Pinus > Pinus albicaulis. The sequence goes on from CM076579.1 coordinate 236,403,817, forward strand.
AGGAATTCGAACCATCTAATTTGTAGTCAAGCATTCAATATTGGTTGTTGAAACAAATACTTGAAACCACTATGGTTTGTCCTCGACTCGAACTTCTTTCGCATGAGATAATGCCTACACATATTTAAGGCCTGAATTATAGATGATAATTCTAAGTCATGTGTGGCATAATTTCTCTCATGTTCTTTCAACTTTCTTAACTCATAACATATTGCATTCCCAATTTGTGTACGGACTCCACCAATCTACCCTTGCATGCATGGTACACACTATGAAATCCTCGGTTGACTTACAAATATTTAAGATTAGTTCACTTTTCAATAAATCCTTCAAATGCTAGAAGTTGTCCTCACATTCATAAGTGCATTCGAGCTTCACACCCTTCTTTTGCAAAGATGTGATTGGGTGTGCAATATTTCAAAAATATTCAATGAATCTTCTAGAATAACTAACAATTCCAATGAGTGATCTGATCTTTGTAACATTTCTTGGTGTTGGTTGTTCTTTGATTGCCTTAATCTTTTCTAGGTCCACTTCTATGCCTTCCTCTAAAATTATGTGGCCCAAATAATGGATTTTATTTTGATAAATTGAATATTTACTTAGCTTTACATACAATTGATGATCCTTTAATACATATAGCATCATCCTTAAGTTTTGTTCATGTTCTTCTTCTAACTTAGAATAGATAAATACACCATCCAAGAAGATAATGACAAACTTATCTAGTTAATATATGAAAATATCATTCATCAAACACATGAAGACAACTAGTGCATTAGACAATCCAAATGGCACCACTACACACTCATAATGGCCATATCTTGTTCTAAATGTTGTCTTGTCGGTATCTTCTTCCTTATTTCTCACCCAATGGTAGCTTGACCTCAAGTTAATTTTAGAGAGTCTCTTGGCTTCCCTCAACATATCAAAAAGTGTTGTGTGTGTGTGTTATATTATTTCCACGATTAGAAGTGGGGGGTGTGAGGGGGGCGAGAGACCCCCTTCACTTGCGTCGAGTGCAGTAGGGGGGTGGCAGCCCTCCATGTCAGGGGGTTTGTAGGGGAGTGGTAGCCCCCCTACACGAGGTTTGGGGCAACGCCCTGGGAAATTTTTTTTGGACCCTAGATTAGGTGGGAAAACCAGCCTATGGTTTTGCGCATGGGTTTGCACATGGTTTTGGGGCATGATGGTTTTCTGCTCTTGGTATTTTGTAAATTCGGTAAAGGGAACTATGGTTATGTTCTGATCCAGGGTTAATGGATTGGTGTTTATGAATGTTTCGGTATGTATATATATGTGTTGTAACACTAAAAGGAATATAATGAAAAATCAATCTGGTAGTCCTGGTTTGGGATCTAGGGGAAAATATTTGTGTATATATGTTTTATGTTTTATGCTTTGGCAATTTTTTATTTTCTGTATTTTAAGAATTCGTTTGCAGATAATTTTTGTACAGGGTTAAAACCTACAAAAATATCATCTATCCTTAGTAAAGGATACATATTCATAACTGTCACCTTATTCAGCTACCTAAAATCAATGGATAATCATAAGTTTCCATCATTTTTCTTAACAAAGAGCACTGGGACACCCCAAGGTGATACACTTGGGCATATGTACCCCTTATTCAAAATTTCTTCAAGCTACATCTACATTTCCTTTAGTTTTTACGTACTCATTATATATGATCTTTTAGACATTAGGATAGCTCTAGGTACTAAATCAATAGAGACATCATTGTCTCTCATTGGTGGAAATCCTAGTATCTCCCTAAATACATCTTTGTACTCTTTTAAAATTGGATGCTCTTCAATACTTAGTACTCTATTCTTAGTTTCCACTTCCATATGAGTTACATAAATTGGCATCCTTAAAATTATTTTTCAATAGCATGGCTAAAATTTCTTTGATGGATATAGGTCTTGGAATCATTTAACTTTCCTTTGGTTCCTTTCCTCATCAATAAAAATTAATTCCTTGTTAAAACAACCTAGGAAAGTATGATGCTTTTCCAACCAATCCATACCAATTAGGTAGTAATATGAACCCAAAGTTTGATGTTCAAATATTCCTTTGTACTTGTGTGTATTCATTTCCATTTGACATTCCTTAACTATCTCATTCATCCTTATTTTGGGACTAATAGCTAGTTGAACCAACCAATATTTCCCATGCTTGCTTATTTTCAAGTGAAAGCTCTCAACAATATTTGGATCTATGTAACTATAGTTAACTCTAGAATCTATTCAAATAGTGATGTGTTGGTTATTTATCTTACCTTATACTTAAATTGTATGAGATTGATGGTCTACTTGCCTATTATCCAAGGCCATATAAATCCTTAGCATACTTCTACCCGTATTTTCAATTATATCAGCCTCCTAGATGTTGTGAGTATTCCTCCCTCTTTCTCTTTTGTGAGGCATCCTTATACATGTGATCTCCCTCACATCCCCAACATTTGATGGGTCGTTGTCTTGGTCCTTTTCCCAAACAGTTTGTTATCCTAGGTTCACTTTGTACATCCTTGGGAACTATTTTTTTAAAATGGTGGCTTACATCCTTTCTTTATTTTCTTTGTCTTGCCTTGTTTCTTGTCATCCAAAGTCATTTAGAAAGATAGTTTTCCTTTTTTAGGCTCATAAATATGCTTTGATTTGCTTATGGCACCTTCAATAGATTTGGTTTCATCAAAATAGATTTTATCACTATAGAAAGAAGGTATCCCACTCAAGATCTTTGAAATTTAACCTTCTCATCTTTAATGGAACCAACATACCTCAACAACTCATGAAACTTCCTTTGATACTTATCCATTGTCATGCTTCCAATCTTGAGTTCAAAGAACTCTTGCATATTCTTATCAAAATAATGATTTGACAAGTATTTCTTTTAAAATACTTTTTGAATTGCCTCCATGATACACTCTTCTCATTAATGTGTTTAACATGCTTGAGTTTGTCCCACCACATTATGGTTTTCCCCTAAAGATGGTATATAATGCAATTATGGCCTCTAAATTTGATGAGTAGTTATAAAATTGGAGATACTTACTCATCCCCAACAACCACGACTCAACATATTCACCTTTCTTGTTATCATTGTCAAATTTAGAAGGCATAATCTTTCTAACCTCTCCTTGCATGTCATCCATCTCAGATCTTCTTCTATGATGTTCAACTGGAGATAAACTTGGGTTGCTTTTAGATTTTGAAAATGCATGTTCCCTTCTATTTAAATTCTTTGGTGAATAATACTAATGTCTACTAGCACCCTTAAAGTGCCTTAAACCTCTAATATCTTCCCTCCTAGCATAAGATATATGTTCTATTTCTTTCCTTGAGCCTAATTCCTTGTTTAGTTACTTGTACAAATTGTTTACTCTATAATAGTTGAGTGTTAGTTTAATTCTTCTCTTTTTGGGCTCTTATCAAACTTTCTTTATCTAACCTATAGCTCAACACTTCAATCCTCAAACTCTTCATTCTCTCTACCAGCTCTGTGTTTTATGCATTGCACTTTGTATTCCCAATTTATTCTATCTCTACATTACCCAAGCCAATATTCAACCCTATAACTTCCTCCTCATGACTATAGGATCTGTTTGTATCTTCCATGTCTCTACTCCTCATTCTAAACATGTTTTTTTATGCCTATATCTTTAATTCTACAAATTTACATGCAACAAATCACATTAGTCAATTATCAATATCAAATTTATCATAACTTTGCAATTTTTGGAAAATTATGCACAATTTCTGCGTTTTTAAGCCACCAATTATCCTCTTATGATATGGTTTGATTTTTTTTTATTCAAATCCAAATTATAGGTAGATATATGGATTCTAAGTTTCAATAAATGTATATTTATTCTTGCTAAATTCTGAAGTCAAAGAAGAAAGTTATAATCTTCAATTTTTTGCAATTTTACTTCTTTTCTACAATTGTATCATTAACACAATTAGCTCATAAGCCAAACTTTGCCAACTTTAGGGGAAAATATAGAAACAATTATAAAACTTATGTAGAAAACATTGATAATAATGAAAATGGTGAATTCACAACATCTCTTATATTTCCAATCAGACACTCCAGTCAAAATCTGAAACAATTTGTAAATGACAACTTTGCACATTTTCTAGAGAGATTTTTTATTCAGACTAACCATCTCCCAAACTGAGTAGTTTTGGAAAACTCCACTAAACCAGCCTAGATCCATCTAACTCTGGATCTATCATGCACCGAGAGGGATCAAATCTCTCGAGGTGCAAACCTATTTTTTGAGTGCAAACTTGAGGAAAGGTTTGCACCTCGAGAGATTTGATCCCTCTCGGTGCATGATAGATCCAAAGTTAGATGGATCTAGGCTGGTTCCAGTCGAAGGCATCAACGTCACATTTTTCAGATTATTAAATTTTTTGTATATTTTTGAGATGTAAGATGGATCTAGGCCGGTTTCAATCGTGTGCTGCCAAGGAAAATCTATCAAAGATATGATTAATGTTATCAATAATATGTAAATATATCAAATATTAATATAATCATTTTAAATATGCTAAATATTTCTGAGATTAACTTGGTCATTTTAATTTTAAATTTTCTTAGTTACCTCGGTTCGTTGAGATGATAATTATTGTTAATAACTATAATGATGAAAAATGATGAAATATTTTTTTAAAATGCAAAGTGACAATAATAGTGTTGAAAGATAGAAAATGTGAATAATAAGAACGTACTCATGTTACAATCAATCTCAAACTATATTCTTCTACTATTCTTATTTCCTCCCTTGTTAGTTTTGTTATCTTTTCATATTGATTATATGAAAAAGAAAATTTAAATCGTAAACCATTTAAATCTTTAGCTCAGTCTGTTGTAGTAAACATGATACCTTGTCTCTCTTTCTCTCCAATATTAATAGGTTAAATTACTATAACACAAAAGACGTCTAAATTGAAATCAACACATCCAGTGAAAGCAATCAGATAGTATTTGGAATCATCACCTACACTGAAATCAATGCATCTAGTGCAAGTAATCATATATCATTAGAAATAAATATCTACACTAAAATTGATGCATCTAGTGCAAATAATCAAATAGGATTATAAATCACCATCTCCACTTAAATCAATCCATCTAGTGCAAGAAATATTCTTCCCTCTCTCCACCCTCCATCCATATCTATATCCCCATCCATCTTTTTTTTTTTTTGTCTCTATCTCACCCCCCTAAACACACACGCTCTCACACTTCATATATATCATTCTCTTTCTCAATCACCCTCTCTCCCTATCTCTCTCTTCTTCCCTCTCTTCCCCTTCTCTCCCTCTCCCCCGCTAATATCTCTCTTTCCTCCTTTTGTCCTCTCTCTCTCTCTCTCCATCTTCCTTATCACTCTCTCTCTCTCTCTCTAGGAACCAACATCTACACTGAAATCAATGCATTTACTCAAAGAAATAAAATAGGATTAGAAATCGCCATCTACACTGAAATCAATGCATTTAGTGCAAACAATCAAATAGGATTAGAAATCATCTACATTGAAATCAATTCATCTAGTGCAAGTAATCAAATATAATTATAAATTGACATCTAAATTGAAATCAACACATTCAGTGCAAGCAATCAAATTGTATTAGAAATCACCACCTAAACTGAAATCAATGCATCTAGTGCAAGTAATCAAATATCATTAGAAATAAATATCTACACTAAAATCGATGCATCTAGTGCAAATAATCAAATAGGATTAGAAATCACCATCTCCACTTATATCAATCCATTTAGTGCGAGAAATATTCCTCCCTCTCTCCACCCTCCATCCATATCTATATCCCCCTCCATCTATTCTTTGTTGTCTCTCTATCTCACCCCACTAAACGCACGCGCTCTTGTACTCCATATATATCAATCGCTTTTTCAATCACCCCCTCTCCCCATCTCTCTCTTCTTCCCTCTCTTCACCTTCCATCTATATCTCTATCTTCCCCTTCTCTCCCTCTCCCCCATTAATATCTCTCTTTCCTCATTTTTTCCTCTCTCCCTCTCTCTCCATCTTCCTTATCACTCACTCACTCTCTCTCTCTCCACCTTTCTCTCTCTATTTCTTTCTTCTTACCTCTCTCCCCCTCCCCCTCAAATTCCATCTCTCTTTCCCTCCCTCTCTCCACTCTCTCACATCCTCTCTCTTCCTTCCTCTCTTTCCCTTTCTCTCCCTTCTCTCTCTCCCTCTCTCTCTCTCTTCACCCACCAACTATGTTACTATACCCTTCCCTCTCTCTTTATATCTCCTTCTCCCCCCTTATCTCCATCTCTCCTTATTTTTCTCTTTATCTCAGCCCCAAACATACATGCTCTCTCTATGTATCTCCCTTGTCACTCCTTCTCTCTCTCCACTTCTCACTCTCTATATTTCTTATTTCCTACATCTCTCCCCCTCCAACTATTTCCTACATCTCTCCCCCTCCAACTCCATCTATCTTATCAATCTCTCTCTCCTCCTCTCTCTCAAGTCCTCTCTCTCGTCCTTCCTCTCTCTCTCTCTCTCTCCTAAATCCCTCTCTCTTCCTTGATCTCTCTCTCTCTCTCTCTCTCTCTCTCTCTCCAATACTCTCTCTTCCCCCATCACTCTCCTCCTCTCTCTCATCCGTCCTCTCTCTCCCTTTCTCTCCCACCTCTCTCTCTCTGTTTTCTCTCCAATCCTCTCTCTTCCCCCATCTCTCTCTCTCTCTCTCTCTCTCTCTCTCTCTCTCTCTCTCTCTCTAATCCTCTCTCTTCCCCCATATCTCTCTCTCTCTCTCTCTCTCTCTCTCTCTCTCTAATCCTCTCTCTTATCCCATCCCTTTCTTTCTCTCTCTCTTTCCACCCCTCTCTTTCTCCAACTACATTACTATATCCCTCCCTCTCTCCTTCTCACTTCTTCTCTCCCCCCTTCTTTCCATACATCTTACTTTGCCTCTTTATCTCACCCCTAAACATACACACTCTCTCTCCATCTCTCCCTTATCACACTCTCTCTCTATTTATTCTTAGTTATGTAAAGTAATGAACATAAATATTCGTAAATATAAAGCACATTATGGAGTAAATATGAAAAGAGGTTTTATTTACTTACCATACCTCTAGTTTATTTATATTTTTATTTATTTACCATACCCCTTTTCTTTACTATGGTATTTGGCCCATAGGCTTGTTATATAATTAGATTTTTATTTATAATCCTATTTGATATATTGTTATTTATTTACCTTACCTCTTTATACCTCTTTTATATTTGTTTATTTACCATACCTCTTTATACCTATTTTATATTTATTTATCATACCTTTTTATACCTCTTTTATATTTATTTATTTACCCATGGTATTTGGCCCATGGTATCAATAATAATTTCCCATGGTATTCGTCCCATAGGCTTCATCTAAATAAAACCTCTTTTTAAAGTTTTTTAAAATATAAAAAGGTTTATGGAATAAATATAAAAAGATTTTTTATTTATTTACCATACATCTAGTTTATATATTTTTTTGTTTATTTACCATAGCTCTGAAGTATAAATTCATTTCACAAATATTTAATTAAAAGAAATATTAAAAGATTTTGGATTTTGATTGTTTGTGTTGAATTAACTCTTTTCCTTTGATTTAGGAAATGGTATTGACTTTAGTAAAGAGTAAAGATGTTTAAAATTTTAGTTAATTTGGAAATTCAATGTGGTAATTTTTTTTGTTAAAGGTAAATTTATGATCCATTCAAATTCACGTATATAATTTACTATCCATTCAAATTATATAAATAATACATAATTGTATTAGAAATCGATATATGTTCTAGCACAATGGGATTTTTATTTTTTATGTTTATTTTTAATTTAAAACTTAATCCGACATTTTGTATGAGGACGTGACATACCTGACATCGGGGTCAAATTGGGCTGTAGATGCACCTCTCGGCGCAATAAAAGCTATCTAACTCAATGACTAGATAAAATATCAAGAACATAAAATTTTCTAGTTTTTTCATTTGGGGTCACTTTTCCAACTTTTAAAATCCCTAAAAAGTGGCTTGAAATAGTGATTTTTCCTTGTTTTGGCACTTCCACTCCAAACCCCTTGGAATCTAGTCAATTACTTTAATTATTTTCATGTATGCTTTTGTAGCACCTTGTTAATATCTCATTAGTAACAAGGATCCTACCATTGAGTGTGACTATGCTCTTTAAAAATCTCTAATTTGAATTTATGGGAAATGAGTGCATAATTAATCAGTGGGCCTCTTTAGCACTTCTATAGGCCTTAACATTGGCAACATACCCATAAATTGTCATCTAATTTTGGGTTATTATGTTCTTGTTATGTACAAAGTAAAACTCTGGCTCCATAATTTTTTTCAAACGTAGGAGACAATTTTTTAATATGTGTCATCCTTAATGATGTGGCTATTAACGCATCACCTTGGGTCCACTTGGTTTCTTAAAAATGATGCCATGTCGTCGCCTTCTCCACCTTGGCCTTTTGTTGTCATCCTTTGTCACCTCCCTTTCTCTCTTCTTCTCTTTCTTCTTTCCTTATCTCTCCTTTTTATCCCTGTATTTTTATGTTCTCATGCACATAAAAGGGGGTCTCATACACCAATTTGGTGCTTGGCTTGGATGTGACCTTGTAGTTGTGTTATTATTATTATTATTTTTTAGTGTGCGTGTCAAAATTGAGTTTAGCTCGGGCGATAGGGAGAAATGTTATTATCCTCCCCACCCAAGTTCAATTCTTGCATGTGCCATGTTGAGCTCATAATGAGTATTTGTTGTAATAGTTTTGAGCATTTTTGTTTGAGAAGTCCCTTGAGAATTGAAACATGCATATTCCTCATATGGAATATAGAAATATTTTTTATTGATGTACACACACACACACAAATAAACATATATGTATGTGTGCGCACGCACGCACATTGGGAAATATATCGGTTCAATGATCCACATGGAACCTTGTGATTGGCTGCAACAATCCACCAATCCCATCCTGAACTTTTACCCCAATGCACGCATCCCTAGTCAAAGATCTCAAATTTATAGTTGTGATATGTACAACTTGTAGTATGATTTTATTAAATGGAAAAGGATTAATAATGATTGACAGTCACAATAAATATCGAGATTTTGAGTTAGAGGGATGATAACATATTTCAAAGTCTCGATAAGACTTACCACTTCTTATCCATGTGTAAGCATTTAATTGGTGTCAAGGCTTTTTTGTTTTTTTTACAAACTATTTTTTCAAAATACCGATATCACTTATCCATGGTGGCATTAACATCACCATGTGCCCACCACCCCTGCACCTCAGCCTTCATCCTTCTACCTTTGTGTTCTATGCCACATGTACATTATCCTTGCCAAAGGTAGTCCACATAAACTAACACATGGCTTCCACATGGTCTCCATGTTATCATATTCCGAAATTTTCAAAAATTCCAAATTTCAAAATTCTCCCCTTAGTCATCATGGGACTCTATAATTTCGCTTCCTTGAGCAAAAATCAACCCTGCAAATGACTATTGGTTGCCATATTTGACCTTTTGGCAATTATGTGCAACAATTCAACTTGAATTCACCTTGAATTTTGGGGGTTTTACCTAATTTCATACATGGCTACTTTGCAATTCATAAGGTTAACCAATTTGCTCCAAAAAAAATTCAAATCAATTTACTCTATGTGAGTTCCTCCATGGAATTTAACCTAAAATTAAGGCTTTTAGACAATCTCACTCAAATTTCGTGAAATGCACCCAAATTTTTCATGTTTCTACTCTATAAACATAGCATTAATGAAGTTTGGCCTCTGTATGTGTGGCATATACCCAAATTGGGGAAATTGTAGGTTTTAACCCAATACAGAAATTATCTGCAAACGAATTCTTAAAATAGAAAATAAACAATGACGATAAAATAAAACATAAAACAAATATACACAGATATTTTCCCCTGGATCCCAAAACTGGGACTAACAAATTGATTTTTTTCTTTATATTCCTTTCAATGTTACAATACATATGTATACATGTTGAAGCTTTCATAAACCCTAATCCATTAACCCTAGATTAGAACATAGCCATAGTTCCCTTGATCAGATCTACAATATACCATGGGAAGAAAACCATCATGCCCAAAACCATGTGTAAAACCCATGCACAAAACCATTGGTAGGCCCACCCACCTATTATAGGGTCAAAAAAAAATTCCAGGGGCATTGCCCCAGACCCTATGTAGGGGGGCTACTGCCCCCCTACAAACCCCCTGACAGGGGGGCTTCCTCCCCCCCTGTGACTCCCCTGCTGCGCCTGACACAACAAATAGGGGGGATTGTTGCCCCCCCTGTGAACTCGTGCATGCGACTAGTTGTGGAAAGAATATAACACACACCCAATAGAAATTAACCCTTTTTGCCTCAATTTCCAAGTTGAAAACAAATTTTCCCAATTTCCTTTGAAGGAAACTTTTGTCAAGCACTTTGTAGACATATTGAAAAAAATTCTCTTGCAATTTTCTAGTTTACATTCAAATTTTTGAGCTATATAATATGAGTGTTGAACTTGTTGCTTTGATACCGCACTATAACACACCGTAGTCTCACTGATGGGAATGTACTGTCATAATTCAACTTTTGTAAAAATAGAGTTTTAAAATTCCTTTTAACCTATCTCATAATACTCTAATACCATGTTTAATTAGGCCCAATAAGGCTCTGATACCAACTATAACACTCAAATATACTCTAATACCAATTCTATTATAATATCCCCTACATATGAAACACTTATGTAGTCCTAACAAATATGAAATTCTCTGCATAACTTATAATAGCATGCACTATTATATGCATGCATAGTATAATAAAATTAAATAGATATAGTGAGATGATTCTTTTAGACCCATCACATAATTTTTTATAGTTCGACGTTTTGGACCAACCAATGTGGTCCATCTTCAAGATAAACGCATACAATTCACATAATACTCAACATATAAATCATATGACATAAAATAATTCTTTTGTAAAAGCAACAATTGGTGGTTGTAAACACCCATTCGTAGACATTGCTATTTTAAATTTGTTAACAATAAGTCAAACTGAGTTGGGGTTATGACTCCATCGAGGCAAAGGTTACCTAAGCCAACTAGGTCGCATAGTCATTACAAATAATACCTAGGCCAAGGTACCAAACTCTAGCAACAATACCTTTCCACAACCTATCATTCACCATTATCTTGTACAACGCAAGGAAGTGTGCCCCTTATCTACTTTATAGTCCCACAAGTTGTACCACTTCCCTTCCAAGGCTCCAACATAGGCCAACTAGGAATTCCTAAAGCTCTATGGCTCCAAGAAATATAGATGATATAATGGAGTCTTTAGGCGTCCTAAAAGCTTCACACAAGGGAAACTTATTCCCAACAATTATCTCTCCAGGGCTCCAACCTTCCCCAAGGAAACTTAAAAAGAATTTTCCACTGCAATCCACCTAGGATTTACATGATTTCACAAGTTAATAGGGTTATAGTGGCTCCCTAGCTCAGAACCATCATACCTTGACCAAGGATGGAAAGAATGAATGATGGAATCCCCTTACATTTATATCTTAGCTTAAATATGCATGTCTTTTACTAGACAAGTGGTATATAAAAAATGCACCCCCCACTACTTGGGAACTAGTCCCATCACTTGGGAACTTAGGATAAAATCATATGACAATAATGACTTGGGACTTAGGAATATAATATTATAGGCTTTGGCTTAAATCCATTCGATTAGCCCCTCTCCGTAAGCTCTTATCCCCCTTTTACTTTTATGGAGTCCTATCCCACCATACTCTATTGCCTAACTTGGTGTGAAACAATCGGATGTATTTTATTAATATACGAGTGTGATTTACTTTTATGGAGTCCTATCCCACCATACTCTCTTGCCTAACTTGGTGTGCAACAATCAGATGTATTTTATTAATTTATCCCCCTTTTATGACAATAATGACTTAGGACTTAGGAATATAATATTATAGGTTTTGGCTTAAATCCATTCAATTAGCCCCTCTCCTTAAGCTCTTATCCCCCTTTTACTTTTATGGAGTCCTATCCCACCATACTCTCTTTCCTAACTTGGTGTGCAAAAATCAGATGTATTTTATTAATATACGAGTGTGATTACAATTTACAATGCTAGGCTCACTAGCCTTTCAACATACATGCTCTTCAGCCCAAAGTATTAGCTCACCAACTTATAAACAATATTTACAAATACATCCCGAGGATCAACCTAGGTTATTATAGTTTCCTCTCATGGATATCTTATTAATTAACATGTTATCATCTTTGGATCCCAATCCAAGGATATATCTTTCTCTCTTTTCCCTCTTTAGGATTTTCTTCTCCTTTTCTCTCTAATGTCCTCTCCTCTTTAGTACATCCCCTAAGCATATATCTATTCTCCTTTGCACACCCCCTCATAGCCCTTTTAACTTTTCATGTAGGCTTCAACCATGCACATGAGTCCCAAATGGCCTAAACCATTTACTTCAATACCAAAATCATCTAAAACCTACTCCCTGCATGCACATAAATGCAAGATTCCTTGAATCATTATCTCTAAAAATGATTTCATGCATGCTTGCATCGACCAAGAAGCATAATCTCTCTTAGCCACATGTATGGGTGCTCAGTTATGGAATGATTGAATGAATAAATTCCCATGCAATTTACCCCTTCCTATTTTCTAGCCATTCAATTTTAGGTCAAAAATTGATTGAAAGGCTCGACACATCAATCCCATCACGAGAGTACCCAACCATTCTTCCATAAATTTGGAAGATATACTTCCCCACCAACTACCACTTATGTTCAATAATTGGTAATTGGGGTTTCTATATCTTTTAATAAGGCACATGATGATGAATGAAACAAGGTAAGGTTTGGGCACATGGGAAACTTAAGATTATTTATTAATATCCTAGGAACCCCCTCACTCTTATCCTATTTTGGTATCACAACCTCTCTTTTATGTGCTCTTGCCTCAATCAACTCTAGTTATTTTATTAACTATATAATGATAATATTTACAAATCAATGTATAATCATAATTAATTACAATGAATCATGGGCATAAAAAATTGGGGACATCATAACCTTATACAAAGATTTTGCTCCACATTAATACTCCCATATCCTAGACATAACACTGATTTGATTAAAGTTTCCATGAAAGTTGATCATTGGTATATTTGAGAAAACTCATATTTACAGGTTAGATTTCAAAGACACACACATCTTTAAGTGGGCCCTTTAAAATTGCATCAAAGTTAAGTTAAGCAAGACCATATCCTCTCTTGTTGAAGGAGTTGTGGTCAAGTGTATAAGTCAAAGTGATTTCACATCTAAGATTTTGATTGAAAACTTTTTGAATATAAAGTTCAAGTTAGGATTTTTAAAGGTATGTTAACTTGAAATTAGTGTAAATTTTGATTAAATATATTTTTGGTTATTTAAAATTATGATAAAGATGAAAAAGAGGAGTATTGTTATTTTATCACATGACAAATAATTTCTAATTGGATAATTATTTTTCATCTATCTTGATGCTTTTAGAGTGGAAAATTTGGAGGAATCAATTTGTAGGGTCAATTTTGCTGGTGGTCCTATTTTGGAAAATTTTGGGTGAAAAATTTTAAGAGGCATCTTGAAGCCTTAAATGAACACTTTTTTTGGTCCCCACCTTAATATGGACTCTGATTCCATAATATACACACTGATACTTTCCCAACAACGCAAGAATTGTCGTAATCAGTGATCATATGAGAAAGTTATACCTCTTAGAAGTTGACCTATTGAAATGGACCACCATAATTTGAGAGGATGCCACGTCAGCCCTTTTTTTATTAAGGAAAAGGAATTATCCACATGGGAACTAGGAATAATACTCAAGAAGGGTCAAGTTCTAACTTATATTAAGGGTTAAATGGGTCAAAATTAACTACTAGTAGGCTATCGGGTTGTGTTATAACCATATCATTAAGAGGAAAAGGGGTTTCATTCTATTTGAGTGCATTTTGTACCATAGATGAGGAGAGTAGCTAAGAATGGATAGAGAAAGAGAACATAGAGGGTTTGTACACTATAGAAACCTAGGGGCCACAGGTCTCACTCCTTTGTACTTGCATCCATTTCCATTAAGAGAAAGAGAGAGCATAACAACCTCACCTTCCAACTAGTTATTCTCCCAAAATGGTTTCCCAAGTAATATCTTGTATTATTATGGTTTTTAAATGGTTGTTTTATTTTCTCTTTATTTTTTGCATAATTATAATATGTATGCATATGTAATAAACAATAATTAACTAATCCAAAAATCTAAGGAAATATTAACCCTCACAGTATGATTTTGGGTTTCCAAATATATTTTAGCAAATCTATTGTGACAAACTATCCAATTGAATATATATGGAAGTTTACAGATGACAAAGGGTTTTGCAAAAAAATATACTCCTTTTAAATATCCAAAGAACTCATACATGGTACCTAAACAAAGTGAAGATTGAAGGTACCAAGTATTCCTATTGAGGAAGAAAAATAATGAAATGGATGATATTGTATTACAAAATGGTTATTTAACATGTTTAAATAATTACTTAGAAGGGAAATTGAAGATAAAATGGATCAGAATATGAAACATTTACGAGTTTCCATGGAATCCATGTTCCTACAGACCCTTGATGAGAGGTTCTCTGATAATGTCGTGACAAGAAAATCATGAAAATATGAAGAAAAACACTATTGTACTCTAGCCACATATGGGGGATATTTAAAACATTTGGAATACATGTATATTGAGTTCCAAATCATGATTATTCATCACCCTAATATTTTCATCACTAGGGGCTCAACTCAACACCAAGGATCTACTCAATTCCCAAAATTGATATGAGTAAAATTGATGATAACTATCTATAACATGGATATTTTAGATCCCTAAAGGTTAGCTCAATTGGTCGAGTCCTCGTCATTAAAGCACCTTTTCTATTGATAGGTCATGTTCAATTCTCTTGACACTCTTAGGCTTAGGTTCTGTGGTTGAGCCTACAAGAAGTGATCCCTTCAAGTGGATTTTCTTGGTACAAATATTTTGTGGATGTATTGGTCACCAATCTTTGGGGTCTATGAAACACATAGCAAAAAAACATGGATATTATATATGGATTAAATTTTTTATCTACACCAAGTGCCATCTTTATAAAAGGTAACTCTTGCATCCTTGTTTTTATAGACTAATAAATTTGTTTGGTACCAATGGCCTTATGTGCAAAAAATGATTCTATTATCTCTTGGTCCATTTTTAGGAATGAATTGGTAGCACTTTATGGGGATGTTAAGAGCAAGACATTCTTTAGTCAATTGATAAATCTCCAGCAAAGAGGTCCAATTAATTACAAATTACATTAAGCAATTTTAAAAGTCCAAGGGTAAAGAAAATTCCAAAATATAATTTGTTAGATCTCTTTATGGGAACTCTAAAGGAGAGAGAGCATTCAACATGAGGTGCATCTCTTGGAACCTAAATCCCTAGAGCATGATTTCAATGTGAAAGGAAAGTTGAAAGTAAAAATATGGATACTACAAGGGTAACCACTAATAACTATAGAGAGTACCATGTTCCTTCTTCTAACTTCACTCTACCTATAGGGTTGACACCTCAACCATTGGCTGAAATAAGAGCAAAGGGACCATGTTTCAATTGTGATAGGAAGAATAGTAAAGAGCATAAGCATGGTGAGAGGTAATTATTCTACATAAATTGTGAAGAGGAAGACGATCATGAAATAGAACCATCGTAAGATCTAGATCTAGAAGAGACTACTCCAACCATATATTTTCATGCATTGCCTAGAATTAGCACTCCCCAAACTCTCAATTATACAAAATGGATCTCTATATAATTCATAATCTATCTTGGTACTTTGTGGGTGGAAAAAGTAAAGGAATGGACTTGTAGGGCCCATTTCAATAACAAGTTCGAGTTTGGAGAATTAAGGTCTACTACCTTCCAAAACCATTTTGAGGCATCAAACAGAACTTTTTGGAGTCATTTGAAAGTGGAGATATTAACCACTTCAGATTTTTCTATGCATTAATACATCTCCAACATTTAAAAAATCACCTCATTTAGAGTTCATATGTGGAAGTTATGCCTCTTGCAAGTTGACGTACCTTGTTGACCACCATGGTACCAAGTGAATGCCATGTCAACTTCCATGATTTTTGTGCATGGATATCCATGTGTGGAATTTAAATAATATTCTAGAAGGTCCAAAAACCCAACACTAATTGAGTGTTGAGATAGGAAAAAACTCTAACCCTAGATAATTAGTAAATTATGTTAAATGTTGGGTTGTTAGGAGTAGAAACTATTCCATTCTTTAGGCATTATACTTGTTCCATAGTTGAGTAGAGCATCTAAGAATGGGACTTGAGAGCATACTAGAGGAGGAAGAAGATTCTATGGCAAACATTCAAGAAATGTTATCAAAGAAAGCTCAATATTGAGTGCCCCTTTATTTATATTTGCATTTTTATATTGGAGAAAAGAGAAAAAGCAGAGGCCTCACCTTCTAGCTAGGTTTTCTTCCATTTCAAGTTTCCCATGATAAATATTGTGTTCATTTCTCGTCCTTTAATTTTCATGTTTCACATATTTTCATAAATTTTAGTAATAATCTTATGCTAACAAATTTGAGATCTAAAGGAAATAAACTTATACAATACAATATGCTAAGACAAAACTAGATCTAGGGTTGACATCAATTCCAACACCATCCTGCCAACTATTTGTCTTAGCATAATAAATGTTTTATTATGATGAATTGTTATAGTGGAATATCCATGATATTTTAATTATCACTAAAAATAAAAGCATATATAAAAAAGAAACATGTAACAATGTTGATTGATTTTGGTAGTACCTATAACTTCATTGATTGCAACAAAACTTATTGATTGCTATATATATCCAACACCAAAGTTTCAAGTAATGATTGCAAATGGATGTACCAACAATTGCTTAGGGAAGTGCCATATATAAATATATTTATGGTGTATTATTAATTGGATAACCCCATGATTGGAATATAAAGTGGCGGTGTTGATTTCGTATTACTAGCGGTCCAATGGTTATTATCATTGTGAATAACAACTCTTAATTTCAAGAACCTTTCATGAGATTTTATTTGAAAGGCAAGGAGATTTAACTTAGAGTTATCAAAGGGAATTCATATAAAATGATAAACTCTAACAACATGAAAAAATTGCTAAAAAAGGACACCATCATGTAATTGCACAATTGTGCTCACTAGATGCTCAAACATCTAGACCATGTACTCATGTGGATCTCCAAAAAATTATTATCAATCATTCCACTGTATTTGGAGAAATTCCTAAAGGTATTCCACATGCTCTAGATCATGACCATTCTATTCATTTATAATAAGGAAGTGTACTACCTAACATCCAACCTTACATGTACTCATATACACAAAAGAGTGATATTGAGTGTATGGCTCAAGAAATGTCAAAGGCTAGCATTATTCAACTTAGCTGAAGTGCTTTCTCTTCAACATTGTTGATGGTTCATAAAAACAAGGTTCATGGTGTATGAGTCTAGATTATAGAGAGCTCAACAAAATGACCATTTAAGATAAGTTTCGTATTCTTGTCATTGATGAAGTATTATATCAATTGCAAGGAGTAATTTTCTTTACCATGTTGGGCCATCGTTGTTCTAGATATCATCAAATTAGAATGACACGAAAACACATCCTCAAAATACCCTTGAGAACAAGTGAAAGTTATTATGAACTTTTAGTGATGTCATTTGGCCTCATTAATGCACCTAATACATTTGAAATCTTGATGATTTATTTTTAAAGACCCTTAGAAAAATTGTGTAAGTATTTTAGGATGATATTTTATGAGCATGCATTACATGCATTATATTTTATGAGTATGCATTATGCAATATAACTATATTACATAAGAATACCATTGGAAAAACCATGGGTTGTCGAGCCCAAAATTTGCCAATGGTAAATTGACCCTATCAGCGCAATTTATGTGAATGGTAAATTGACTCTATCAACTCAATTTTACCTTAAACTATGTAACAATATTTATAAGCATTAGTTTGTTATAATTTTTTAATTTTGATTTTATTCTAATTATGTTTTAAATAATTTGAATTTTATTCTATTTATTATGTTTACATAACATAACAGGACATTACAACATCTCTCAATGCAAAAATATCTATAAATATTTTTAATTGCAATCACAATAGACATGTTGAGATTTATTTTAAAAGTAGTTATGTCATTTTTTCTTTTTCATATATATATATATATATATATATATAATGAAATGAGTTATGGTCTGTTGGACATGTGGTATTTGAAGCCATGGTATTAATCCATGATATTGTAACAAAGGCTATTTACACATCAAGAATCTCCATGATTAAGAATTTTGTTACATGTTTTTTTAAATGCATATATGTTTAACTCATATTATATAAATAATATATATATGGTTAATTGTCATAATTCCATGAATTCATATTTCAAAAGATATAGTATGTCTGCCTACTCTTGAAGTCTGCCACAAACCACTTACAATAGAGATAAAAATTCAGTTTGTAGTGCAAACCCAAAATTGTTACTTTGTCCCTCGGATGCGGGTGACACGACGTGCACTTATGAACCAGCTTCTTCCCATGCACGTGCTGACGAAGAACTGCACCTCCAGCTTTTACCTGGCGTGGAACCTCCCCTCTGTAATCATTGACATGAGTTCCATGATGCATCTGATCCAGTGCCATACCCTGAATCACATTCCACCCCATGAGAACTGCAGCATCATGCACCTGTGTGAGTGTCACAATAATGCACAACATCTGTGCTTGTGCCTCAGGGTATTTAAAAGGCGAGGTCCCTCCTCATCGTTCTATACTCAAGCTGCTCCTGTTGGTTTCCAGAGCTCTTTTTTTGGTTTCCCCCTTAGCTATTTTGTGGCTGAGTCAGTCTCTTCGAGTTTTTCATTAGAGGTGTCCCGAGCTTCCTGGAACCTACCCTATTGTGCATGACCCAAGCTGCGTACTCCCCCTCTTTTTCCTTTCCTTATTAGATCCCTCTGGTTGTGCACTTTCATTGCCAATCCCCCTAGCCTCCCCCCCCTGCCTGTGCACCCCCCTGCTGCACTATGCTCCTTCGCGCAATTCCTTTCCCCGCTCCTTTGTTGAGAGTCTCCCTGAAGCACAAGGATCCATGTGTTCTCCAGCCCCCAACCCTTAGTTTCTCCTCCCCCCCCATCGCTACGCGTCTGTGCCAAAGAACTATACGAGGAGGCAAAATAGGAACCTTCCCAGGACATTATTAGCGAGGTGAAGACAACCGTTTGGAATCCTTCAAGGGCTCCTCTTCTGGCAGCCATGACAGGGAAGCATCACAACATGCTGCGCGCACTCAGGAGGAGGATGCCTCAGCTCAGGAAACTCAGAGGGGTAGAAAGGGACCAAGGAAATCCACCATTGTACACTAGGAGCATCCTGCTCCTCGTAAATATAAGCCTCTTCTGGTACATGAGACTGCGGGGGAAGACACTGATGTATGGATCATGGATTCAAAGGGTATTTGGATGCGTGTATCGGATGTTGAGTACCCGATTGCTCCCATTCTTTGCGCACCTACCTCAAAGCCCTTGTGCCTGCAAACTACTAAGGAGGAAACCATAGCGCAGGAGTACAAATACCGCATCGAGGAGGAGGAACCTGTTACCGATGATGATGCTGGAATACCATGACTGCGAGGTCGCACAACTCTTATCTATTTTCTGTTATTTTAGTGCATATTATAGAAATTTTGTTTTTTCATATGTCAAGGTACACCTTGTAAATTTTGATTGTCTGAAGCTACTACAGGGCTAGTTTCCACCTAGGAGGTAGCCCCATACCTACGCTACTCTGAAAGCAATGAAGGCTGGTATTGGCTAAGCACAGCTTACCAATTCAACCTATTGCCTATGTAATTTTTTTCTTTGAATTAATATAGATTAAACTAACTTACCAAAAAAAAAAATACTTTGCCTATAGTCCAACTAATACAAAAAAAATGAGTGTATTGTGCATTCATACTCACCAGCATAGGAAAGCATAATAGACGAAACAAGTTGTTGGATAGAAAAACAAGACCTAATTGTAAAACCAAAAAACTAAATAATATGCGAGTACAAAACAAAAAGTAAATGTTCAAGAAACATGAGCCATCAAAATTCATCGAAGGATGAAGTTGGAGTTGGATCCCTGACATTAGGGATATGGAGGAAGCCGATTGTCATTTTTCAGGAGCTTTTCAATGTTTCCAAGTCAGATATCCAAGCTAACCAAACAGGTGCACATGTGCTTCTTAATGCATTGGATGTCGCTTAAGAATACAATTATCTCATTATGGTCCTCTTGTTTCTTCCAGAGAACCAAACCTAGCAACATTTTCATTTGACAATAAAACATAACCGAATGGAAGTATTTGTTGTGGAAACCAAGGAAATTTCCCGTGTTTGGGGGCCAATCAGATGTTGTCTCTGGACTTTTGAATCCCATTACACTTGTTTGTTCTTGGTGAATCTTATTTCAAGGCCACAAATCTCTTCTTAGATATGATCAAGAGTGGGGGAGTGGAATAAGGTTGCAACAAACTGAGCTTGAATTTCAACTTTGGACCTATGATGTGGACCACGTCCACTAGAGCCATGTCTAAGGAAATTGCATTGGTGCAGCATAAAATTCAACAGAGAGGAAGGCACAATCAAAGAGAAGTTACACACCAATAAGAGTTGAGAACAAGAGTTATAGGGAGGGACCCACAGAACCAATGTTATGAAACCAACTCACAAAATAGAAGAAAAGAGAGATCAAAGACTTAGAAATCAACGACTTCGAGGAGGAAACCTCCTTTACATTACACCAGCCTAGATCCATCTTAACTCCGGATCTATCAAGCGCCGAGAGGGATCAAATCTCTCGAGGTGAAAACCTCTTTTTTGAGTGCAAAAATTGAGGAAAGGTTTTCACCTCGAGAGATTTGATCCCTCTCGGCGCTTGATAGATCCGGAGTTAAGATGGATCTACGTTGGTTTCAGTCGTGTGCGACCAAGGAAAATCTATCAATAATATCAGGAACATATGCTTAATTTTATCAATAATATGTAAATACATCTAATATTAACATAACCATTTTAAATATGTTAAATATGTCTGAGATTTATTGAGTCATTTTAATTTTAAATTTGATTAGTTACCTCAGTTTGTTGAGATGATAAATACTATAAAATAACTTTAATGATGAAATAAAATTTTGAATGCAAAGTGACAATGTAATAATATTAAATGATAGAAACTGTGAATAATAAGAATGTAGTCAATTACGAATAGTCTTCATTGTGATCGATTTCAAACTATTTTCTTCTACTATTCTTATTTTCACCCATGTTAGTTTTGTCATATTTTCATATTGGTTATTTGAAAAGGACAGTTGGAATCATAAACCATTTAAATATTTAGCTCGAGCTATTGTAGTAAACATCATACCTTGTCTCTCTTGCCCTCCAATATTAATATGTTGAATTACTATAACACAAAAATCAATGTACACTGTCAATAATTTTTTGTGCTTACACTGAAAGCATTGCACACACACTATTAATCCAATGACTTTAAAATTAATGTACCATCCTACATCCAATTACATCAAATTAGAAATCAACATATACACTGAAATCAATGCAACTAATGCAAGAAATCAAATAATAATAGAAAACAACATCTACACTAAAATCAATGCATCTAATGCAAGTAATCAAATATGATTAGAAATCAACATCTACACTGAAATAAATGAATCTAGTGCAAGTAGGAAAATAGGATTTAAAACCAACATCTACGCTGAAATCAATGCATCTAGTGAAAGCAATCAAATAGGATTAAAAATCACCATCTACACTAAAATAAATGCATTTAGTGCAAGAAATCAAATAGGATTATAAATCATCTACATTTAAATCAATGCATTTAGTTAAATAATCTACATTTAAATCAATTCATTTAGTGAAAGCAATCAAATATAATTAGAAATCAACATCTACATTGAAATTAATGCATCTAGTGCAAGCAATCAAATAAGATTAGAAATCACCATCTACACTGAAATCAAAGCATTTAGTGAAAGAAATCAAATAGGATTAGAAATCACCATCTACATTGAAATCAATGCATTCAATGCAAGCAATCAAATAGGATTAAAAATAATATACATTGAAATCAATTCATCTACTGCAAGAAATCAAATATAACCAAAAATCAAAATCTACGTTAAAATTAATGCATCTAGTGAAATCAATCAAATAGGATTAGAAATCATCATCTACACTAAAATTAATGCATTTAGTGCAAGCAATCAAATAGGATTAAAAATCATGTACATTAAAATCAATCCATCTAGTGTAAGTAATCAAATATCATTAGAAATCAACATCTACACCAAAATCAATTCATCTAGTGCAAGAAATCAAATAGGATTAGAAATCACCATCTACACTGAAATCAATGCATCTACAGCAATAAATCTTCTTCCCTATCTCCCCCATATATATCTATATATCCCTCCATCTCCCCTTTTTCTCTTTATCTCACCCCACCAAACACACACTCTCTCTCACTCCATATCTATCAATTTCCTTGTCCCTACCTCCTTCTCTCCATCTATATTTTTTTCTCTTCACCTTACATCTGTATCTATATATCACTCTATCTCTCTATATCAACTCTAAAACATAAACTCTCTTTCTCCAATCTATCTATCTATCTATCACTCCCTCCTCCTCCTCCTCCTCCTCTCTCTCTCTCTCTTCCCCTTCCCTCCCTCTCTCTCACTTCTATCTCTCTTCCTTCCTGCTACCCTTTCTCCCTCTCTCTCCATCTTCTTTCTCACTCCCTCTCTCTCTCTCTCCATCTTTCACCCTCTATGTATTTATTCTTACCTCCCCCTCTTTCCCTCTCCATCTTCATATCTCTTTCCCTACCTCTCTTCACTCTCTCTCTTCCTTTCTCTCCGCCCCCTCTCTCTCTCTATCTTCACCTTCCAACTTTGTTACCATATTCCTCTCTCTCTCCTTCTCTCCCCCCTTCTCTCCATATCCCCTTATTTTTCTCTTTATCTCACCCCAAAACATACACACTCCCTCTTCATCTCTCCCTTGTCACTCCTCCTCTCTCTCCACTACTCACTCTCTATGTATTTCTTCTTCCATCCCTCTCTCCTCATCCAGCTCCATCTCTTAATCCCTCCCTCTCTTCCCCTCCAAACCCATATTTCTATCCCTCCCTCTCTCCTCCCCTCTCTCCTCCTCTCTTTCAAGTCCCCTCTCTTTTCCTTCCTCTCTCTCCCTTTCTCTCCTACCTCCCTTTCTCTCCCCCTCCAAATCCATATTTCTATCCCTCTCTCCTCCTCTCTTTCAAGTCCCCTCTCTTTTCCTTCCTCTCTCTCCCTTTATCTCCTACCTCCCTTTCTCTATCCCCATCTCTCTCTCTATCTCTTTCTCTCTCTCCCCTAAAATCCTCTCTTCCCCCATCACTCTCTTCCTCTCTCTCTTCATTCCTCTCTTTCTTTCTCTCTCTCTCTCTGTCCTCCAATCCTCTCTCTGCCCCCATCACTCTATCTCACTCTCCAACTATCTTATTGTTTCTCTCCCTTTATCCTTCTCTCCCCCCTTGTCTCCATCACTCCCCCTTTCTCCTTCTCTCCCCCCTTGTGTCCATCACTCCTATTTATCTTTATCTCACCCATAAGCATACACACTCTCTCTCCATATCTCCCTTGTCACTCCCTCTCTATGTATTTCTTCTTCCTTTCCTCGCTCCGCCTCCAACTCCATATCTATATCCCTCATTCTCTCCTCCTCCTCTCATCCTTTATCTCTCTCCCTTTCTCTCCTACCTCCCTATCCCTTCCCCTTTCTTTCTCTCTCTCTCATTCCCTACCCTCCAATCCTCTCTCATTCTCCCTCTCTCTCTCCCACCTCCATCTTTATGTCTCGCTCTCCCTCTCTTACCCTTCTCTAACTCTCTCACTCTTCTCCCTCTATGTCTCTTCATTCCTCTTCTCCCCTCTCCTTCAATTTGTCTCCATATCTCCCTTGTCACCCCCCCTATTTCTCCACCTCTATCATATATCATGATATATTAATATATATTACAATATAATAAATTTAATATTGTATTAATCTAAACATATTAAATTTAATAATATTAATATTTTAATACTAATTTTAGGGTTAATAATGTTTTTTTGGCATGGTATTAATAATAATTTGGTCCATGGTATTTGACCCTTATACTTCATATATAATTAGATGTTGATTTCTAATCATATTTGATATATTTTTATTTATTTACCTTACCTCTTTATACCTCTTTTATATTTATTTATTTACCATACCTCTTTTATAAATATGTTACTTGGCCCATGGTATTTGCCCATGGTATTATTAATAATTAGTCCCATGGTATTTGGCCCATGGTATTATTAATAATTTGTCCCATAGGCTTCACCTAAATAAAACCTTTTTTTGAGTTTTTGTGAATATAAAGTGGTTTATTGAGTAAATATAAAAATTAGTTTTATTTATTTACCATACCTCTAGTTTATTTATATTTTTATTTATTTACCATACCTCCTGAGTAATATAAAAGGAGGTTTTATTTATTTACCATACTTATGGTTTATTTATATTTTACTTATTTACCATATCACTTTTTTGAGTGTTAGTAAACCTTCATATTTTAAGTTTATATAGTTTAAATTTATTTTTAATGAATGTTTAATTATTTATGTATATGTTTATGCAAGTTATTGTTCAATCCTAATAAATGAACAATTATTAGATGATACAAATGAAAAAACCTCCTTTCTATATATAGGAGTCCATGGGGTCAAAATATGATCCTAGCCGACCTAACAATAATAATGTAAGGGCACAACAATAACAATAGTAAGATTTTATGGGGCACAATAATAACAATATGGAGGCTACAGGGGTACAAAAATAACAATAAGGGGACTACACTAACAACAATAAGGGACTACACTAGTAATATAGGGACCTAACTTGCCCCTCTCCTTCAAAAAAGTGTTGTCCTCAATGCTTGAGTAGCTCTGGATGCTTCTATATAAAATTCTCATCCTCCCATGTGGAATCTTCAGTGGGTAAGGTGAGAATCAATCAATAAAAAGGAGAAAAGGGAGAGTCATTGATAGGTGGATGGAATAAGAGTGAAAGAAGAACTAGGCCCAAACAAGAGGCAAAAACCCTTTCCTTTCTAAGCGACGACAAGATGCTATTTTTTGTGGAACCGAAAGAAATCCCCACCCCCATGAGAATTCCAAGCACATGTTACACTAAAGACAAACCAAAATGGATGATAGGGACAAATAGAAACCTAAGACGATGAGCCAGAGGGATATCACCCACGTTCAATAGAATACAATTTGATTGACACAAAGATTTCCAAAAAACGTTGAATGATTGTTTGAGCATACCGCAAAATATATGACATGGGTTGAGGATGGAGGGCCCAAAACTTCCCACACTCTTGTCACCTTTGCCCTATCTAAACTAGGGATAAAATACCACATTCCTTCCACCATTTCCTCATATTTTTTCGATAACCTTTTGCTGACCACTGAAACAATGCATGTGTGGCAAGGGGGAATTACCACAATAAATCATATGAGCAATCATAAAGGTTAAAGAGCATGTGAATTCATGGGTATGGCTAGCCAAGAACCCCCATCTTTTAAACCTTGGGGTGATGATGGGGTGGCCAACCTACTGCTCATTAGTGGAGGCACATCTTCCAACACCACGATCAAGGTAGTAGTAATAATAATTTAAAATACAATGATAATTTAGTTATTTTTTATGAATTTTTTAATATTGGCAATCTGAGATGTATTATGAAGTAAGTGTTTTGATGTATATCATGGATTGATATCTACCATCCTAGTTCTATCTTAACTTTGACTCTACCAAGTAGAGGATCAAATCTCTTTTCACTCTAAAAGAGGTTTTCACCTCAAAATATTTGATCCCTCTTAGCCCTTGGTAGATATGGAGTTAAGATGGATCTATGCTAGTTTAATTATTAATAATTATAATTACAATTTTTTTACTTTTACTTTTATTTTATGTAGTTTGGCCGATTGTTTTAATTAATAATTATAATTATTGTTTTAAATTTAATTTAATTTTTAATTTTATGCACTTTGACCGAGTCACAATTTTTAGATAATATAACAACACAAATCCATCTAAATTAGAGAACATGAGGTGAGAGAGATCAAATTTCTTTTGTTGCAAACTTATTTTAGAATACAAAAACACAATGTGTAATTTTTTAGTGTTTAAATTGTCTTTTTGAATGTTATAGAGATTACATAACATGTGTATTGAGCCATTTTATATTAATTCATATTAAAATATTTTATCCATAACTCACATTGTATATTTTACATTAAAATATTTTCTTTTAACATATATATAAATTTGATATCACATATTAAAATATTTTTGAAAAACATAAGGTTTAAACATCTTACATATTTTTTTTACTTCTAATTACTTTACATGATATTGCTTTTCTATTTAAAGAATATTTTATTTTTATTTTAAGAGGGAGGAACATACTTACACTGCTTTTCTATTTAGAGAATATTTTATTTTTATTTTAAGAGGGACGAACATCCTTACACATCGTCGGGCTTTAGAACTAGTGTAGAAGAATTTAGAAGAATTTTAACCACGGATCTACCTAGAGGGATCAAATATCAAACTTGAAAAATGATTTACATGTCAATTAATACTTTTTAGCGCTTGGTAAATATGTGATTAATATAGATCTATAAGATAATTTTTCATTGTTTAAATTGTATATTTTGATATTTTATCATTATTAATATTTTACATTAAAAATTGAATTAGTTACAAGTAACTACTCTACTTTACCTTCAATTGCTTTTTCTTTACACACACACATATATATAAACACACACTTTCTATAGAGAGAGAGAGAGAGAGAGAGAGAAAGTCCATACTTAAATATATTAGTTAATATGAGATTGAAACAGTTTATTTAAGTTCTAAATATTGTATTTATTACTTGAAGAGTGAAAGTGAAATATCAACAAATGAGTTAATTGTTGTGTTAATAGATTTTTAATTGTATATTTATATGGTTATTTAATTTTTGTTTGGCCCATTTTTTTTTTTGAGAACTTGACATACTTACACATCTTCTTCATACTGGATTGTAGAATGAGCCTCTCGGCTCAATAACAGGACGATACATTACACCATCTCTTTCATACTAGGCTTTGAGAGGACCTCTCCCTAGAATAAATATTACCAACCATTTAATTTATACCAGCCTAGATCCATCTTAAATCCAAGTCTATCAAGTGCCAAGAAAGATTAAATCTCTCTAGGTGAAAACCTCTTTTCTGAGTGCAAAAGCATTGATAGATCCAAAGTTAAGATGGATCTAGGGTGATTTAATTATTAATTATATTTTTTTAGTTTATTTTATTATTATTATTATGTAATTTCACTGAGTCAAAATGTTTTAATTAATGTTTTTTATTTTTATTTTTATGTAGTTTGAGAGGGTCAAAATGTTTAAATAACATAATATAACAAGACATTATAGCATATCTTCCATACTTGAACTACTAAAATGGATCTTAATTTATAAACTTGGGAAATTTTATGGGCTAATATTAGTAGTTGGGCTAATTTTCCATGGTTTTTCCAAAAAAAGTTTTGCCAATTTCCATTTTTTCTAAAAATAATTCGCCCAAATTTTAAAATATAAAATTATTTTACCTTAAAAATCACGAAAATTATATAAAGGCTATATGTAAAATCATTATAAATTTGAATGATTTTACAAATATATCAATAAATATTTGATAGTTTTCATATTTGGGATTAGTGAGATAAATTTTCATCCTTAAAATTTTCCTTGTTTATAACTACTATTTATAACTTATATATTTTAATGTGATCTAGTGTGTTCATATATCTCAAAAGTAATTCAAATATTTTTTCTTTAAAAAAAAATGTTATAAAATTAAATTCAAATAAAATATTTATGAAACATTTTGATTGTGAAATGTAAAATAGTTTTGGACATGTTGTATTGATGAGCCATGATACTATAATAAATCTTATTTATAAGCTAATAATATCTATGGAAAAATGTAGGTGAAACTTTGGTTAAACATATTATTATATTGTAGGTTTATTGTAAGTATTCAAGTTTTTATGTGCTTATTAATTGAATTTAAATATGCTTACAGAATCATTATTCTAATGTATAAGGTAAAATGTATTTAGTTTGTTGTTGATATTTATATGTTATTATAATGTGATATGTATATTATAATTTTTTTTAAACTAAAAAATTATTAGTAATTTAATAAAAACAAAATTACAATGTAACAAATTGAATTTTATTATTTTTATTACTTTTAACTTTTTACAAACAATACCCAGAAGTGATGATTGATGATACTAGTTTCAATCCCACTTCTTCACCCCTGTGAGCATCATAGATGCAATGAGTGTTAAGTGGACTATTCGAAAATCATGAGAAATTATTCAGTTGCTACTACCTCTCATGGAAATGGTCATAGATGAATGACTTAGTTAAAGCACTTGAATTCCATAAAATGATATCTAACATAATGCATTGCTAAACCCCTCAATACTTAAATACTAATAGTGAAGGGAGCTCTACCTGAATGGTTCATGAGGCACAATACTTGTTAAGGTTTTGCAAATGAGGTAGCAAGCTAAGTGGGCTCAATTGTGGTGAAAAAATCCACAGTTAATCACGCTTGAGCCAGAGGCAATCTGCGATGGGTGACCTCCCGAGAAATCTTGGTTACCAGGTGCAAGCCCTGGAAGTGATGACGAGAAGTGATGACGATATGTGATTCATTTCACTAGTTTCAATCCCACTATTGTACATATTTTTACGTCGTAAGGCGTCACTATTTGAAAACAACTCCCCTAGCTGCCATTGTGTCCATGTTTGAGTCATTGGATCAAATGTTAGACGATTGAAATGTTTTAGGCCATTAGATCAAGTAAATATTTTTAGATATGTTTTTTGTAATGTTAGTTTTTTTCTTTTTAATAAGTTAGATTGAATTTAGGTTTTGGTGACTTTTAAGTTAAAAGGTTGACTATGTCAAATTACACAATATGTTTTTTGTAATGTTAGTTTTTTTCTTTTTAATAAGTTAGATTGAATTTAGGTTTTGGTGACTTTTAAGTTAAAAGGTTGACTATGTCAAATTACACAAAATTAAAAATAAAAGTAAATTAAATAAAAAGATTGACATAATCAAATGAACATTTTAACTAGGTCAAAATACAACAAAAAATAAAAATAATAAAATAAAATAATGATAAATAATACAGGCCATGCTATTGACCCATGGTATTCTTGTGGAATGTAGTTTCTTTATAGGGGGAACTAAGATGACCTAAATCAATCTTAACTGTGGATTTAAACTAATTATTTAATAAAATTATTTTTAAATGTTTATAACCATTATTCTTTTAAAATTTCACTTAATAAAATGTATCTAAATTTTCATACATCCAAATGTACACAGTTTTTCTTGTTCTGTATTATTTTTGTTACAACTATTTTATTATTCCAAAAATACATGGGTTTTTTTGTTATAGATTATTTACATTACAATTGTTTTATAATTTATTTATTTATTTTTAATTTTCTGTTTCTGAATATGACTAATTCTATTAAGAGAAAAGAGACAAGAAACCAACCAACCGGAAAGGATAAACTATCCACCTCGGTCCCGTGAAGAGGAGGAGAAACAAACAATGAGCAAAGGAGTATGACTAAAGAGATGAATGGAAATAACTGAAATCTACCTAGAATGGGTAGAAGCCTCTAAGCGAAGTTTTTTTCCTTTCTTCTTGATGAATTTTACCCATCTAGCTTGGTGAGGATGGGCTAGAGCCACTTGTAGACTGGTAGTAGTAGTGCGAGGAGTCTCCTTGTCTGTATCAAAAGAGGAGGACTCATGAGTACATTTCTGGGAGTTCATCGTGTCTAGAGGATCCCCAGGTGTGGCAGATGATAGGCCATTAGCCTATTGAGCCTGTTCCATTTCTGAATCTATCTCTTCATCTTCTGAACTTGGAGCTTCAGTATCATCCACAGATGACGGACTGCATGGTGTCCATCTTTTGGATTTGGATGGAGGAATGTTTTCCTTTTTTTTGCAAGAAATATGGGGCAGGATTTCTGAAGATGCCCAGTTTGGTGACAATGTCGGCATCGGAAAGCTGTGTTCTCATAATCTAGGATCTGTGTCCATACAAAGTCTCCTATTTTGAGAATAATCTGGTCAGGAAAACCTTTGCTAATGTCAACCTCCACACATATTTTGGCATATGTGTATAATCGATGGTACTCTCGATCGTAGTCTGCCATTATAAAGCGACCCAGGGCATTTCCTATTCCTTGATAGACTGAAATGTGCCAGAGGTGAGCCAGGAGATTGGGTGGCCTAACCCAAACCGGAGTTCTGGGAATCACTGCTGTGGTTGGGTCGAAATTCGGGAACCAAGGGGTACTGAACAGCCCTTCCGTTCCACAAAACCACGAGCCTTCAGTTTGGGCCTTGTGATAGTCCATGATATGATCAAAAGGACTATGAAAAATACTTTTGAGCAAAAGCTGACCTTGCAGTTGTGGGTCCAATTGGCATAGATCCACTCATAAAAATCCTTGGTACGGGGCCAAATGCCATTGAATCTGCAGATGATAGCGGTTTCTGCATATTTTTGAAGATCTTTTGCCAGATATGGATGAGAAATTTCTATAGAGGGAACATCCTCTGATATATCAACCAGAAAAGGTTTTGGGGCTTCAGAAGAAGGGCCAAATTTCTTGGGCTGTGCATGTGCCGCATCTTTGTAAGAGAAGGCTGGAGCAGAAGAAGAGTTTCCAACAGCTCCTCCTCTCAAACGAAGGGATAAAACTAAAGTAGCATCTCTTTCAATGTTATAGTATGATAGAGATAAAGAGGCTTCAAGTTTTTTACCTCTATAAAGAAGCCGTTGAAGAGCTGAGGGTATTCCCAACTAGTGCTCAAGGGTGTGCATGAGCATCTTAACGCTGTCAGTTGGACGGACCCATAGAAACTAGGATCTGCTCGAAAGAAGAGAGATCTGGATTTGAAAATCAGAGTAAGGATAAGAAGGCCCCTCTGTACTATTCTCATTCAGATCAAGAAGGCACTGCTGCCGCAGGTCATAAAATAAGGAAGGATTTGCACACAGCAGTGGCGGCGATTGGCACTGGTCTTGTCAGGGTTCAGCGTTAGGGGCTATCGCAGCTCCCTTCACCTCTGCAACAGTGCATCGAAGAGCCTCCGGCTTTGGATCATGTGTTTGTTTCTGTCCGCAGTTGGAAGGGCGTTTGTTTTTGCCCACAGTTGGAAGGGCGGAGTGAATGCTTGGTAAAACCTTGTTTAAATCTCTCTTGAATCCAACGCAGCCGCTAACATGAAAGAAGCTGTGAGGGAGAGCAGGCCCTGCAGGCCACTGACCGCCATGAGTGATGGGACACAGCTGGATCGTGACAGTGGCAAGGGAGCTGTAAGCGTAGAACTGTGGAGACTTAGCAGAGGCTCCAGGAACCTGCAATTCGAAAGCCATCAAGTTCCCTAGATCGCTCTGGTAGAAGCTGGTTTCTTAAGCAACAACGATCGCCATCCTAGGGTTTATAAAAAATTAAATTAATAATGATTTTTTTTTAAATATGTGATCTTTTTTAAATTTCCAAATTATTTCAAAGGACATGATTTATCTTGAGCAATAATGATGAATGTTCATAATTCTCATTTATTAAATAACACTAAATTTACCTTTAAAGGGGTCGGTAACAATTGTTTGTATCAAAGTCAAGGATACAGAAGAAAGGAGACATGGCGAAAAGAAGCTTCCAACCCTACAACAAGCCCTAAAAAGGCATAAAGTTGAATGTATAGAATTCATTTTACCTGATACACATGAGAAGTGTAATGAAAAATATTGGAATTTGAAAAATTTCACGAATAGAGACAATTTATTCATAAATAAGAGAAAGCTAGAATTATAACCCGAGATACAATTATGGGAAGAGAAACATGCCAATTGTAAGGAGGACTCGGAAAATTCTAAACAAAATACAGTTACATATTGGAATGAGTTGAAAAAAAATGTATCTCTAAAGGGTCACTTGGGGAGGAATCTATTATTTAAAAGATCGGGAAAATAATTTCATTTCAAAACAAAAATGTACTATCACTAGGGAAGGGAGTTATTACATTTAAAATTTGTTCCCATTCTTGTCACTACAAAATTTGATTGTTGCTTTTCATTTGGTGGGAAAATAAATTATCTTTAAAAGGCACTAAAGTCTTGAATTATGATCCTTAAAAAAGTGATTTTTTCTTCTTATTTTTGGGTCTTCATGATGTTTGTTATTCTGACTGAGGTGAAAAGTTCCAAAGAAGTGGAATATTGGTCGTTCAAAGAGGAATTATGGAAATATGATTGTAGATAATTTATTAATATAAATTATCTGAACTAAGATTAATTAATCATCCCCAAGGTTTAAAAAGGGCCCAAATGTCTCTTATCCATAAAATTGACGATTAAGATAAATCTATGCTCTATGTTCAAATGACAGGTGAAGGTGGATTTCCGGCCAGAGTCTGCCTTCCTTTGTGTTTGGTTGGTGGGGAAGTCAATTATCCAAGGTTTATTTGGTATCAATTCCATGTTCAGATGTCAGAAGGTTTTTGGGGAATTCTCATTCCTTTGTCTCGTAGCTGTGGATGGATTAAGAGTTGTCTTTTCCGTGTTAATTCTGCTCGTCTATTTCGTTCTAGTGATTGGGTTTTTTATAACTCTGTTTCTCGACGACGTCAATGGGTCGTGTTTATGATAGTTTGTCTGCATGGAGGTACTTGGGGTGGAAGGCATATTTGTATCCATTTTCTAAATATTGAGCATTCGTCCTACTGGGTTATTGATATTTTACTGGTTCCTTTGTTGGTTCCTTCCGTTGCTAGGAAGGCGGGTTTTGCTGCCCTGTTCTTTCTGGGTTGTATCTACTCTATTTACCTTGTTTCTTCTCTACGGGATTGGGTTTACTGCATTTTAAAGCCGCGTCCTCGCGCTAGTCACCCGGTTTATGTTCTTCTCGACATTCTCTACCAGTCCACCAGTTACTTTCAAAATGTTACCAATGTTTTAATTGTTTATTCCTTCTTGTATTTGTTCATACATAGGCCTCTCTCAATCATGGGGAAGCATCAATCTTCTCATCTCTCTGCTAAAGGCAAACAATAGGCCCAGCCTGAGACTAGTTCTAAAAAACGCGGTCGGAAGTCCCGTCAAGAGGTTTTAGAAACCCTCACAGTCAACTATGTTCTTGGTAACTCCTCCACTGTTCGGCAGGAGATTCGAGGTTGGGAACGGGAAATTAATACTGAACCAGAAGATAATGAAGTGGAAGCAGAAATAATGGATTTTATTACCGATCCTGGTAATACTAAGGGTCGTCTAACTTTGTTCCAACAAACTGTCCATACCTAATGGATAGTCAAGTGTCTTTTGGCTAAGGCAATGCAGAGTTTTCCTCCTACTTCAGCAAAGATTGAACCAAAAATTGTGGATTTGCTTCAGGATATTCAGAACCAGCTAAATCACATCAAAATTAATCAGTATCAGGCTACTGATCGTATCAGTAGAATTGATGATCGTGTGGGCCGAATGGAAAAATAACTTCAGCAGCTGTAGCAAGTGGATATGCCTAGTTCCACCATCAAGGATCCTGCTCTTGTTTATTCCTCTGATGGCTAGTTTGAATTACAATTTTCTCATGGTTTTTAGATGCATTTTGGTTTTTTGTATGAACATCTTTTAATTCCCCAACTTGTAGATAATTGTGTAATAGGGCAGCTAGCTAAGGAGTCTCATGGACGAATGAAACAGTTTCAATTTTGGCTTGCTTTTAATGCTTTAAGATGGCCAACAGACCTGGTTTCCTACGGGCAGGTTGAGGCCACAGTCTGGATTTTTATTTTTTGTAACCTGCTTTCAAATTATAAATAGAAAATAGCGAGGTACTACCAAATTTACAAACAAACAAAAAAAGACAGGTGAAGGTGGATTTACCATACTTAAGCTTCTTAGTAGTCTCTTCTCAAGTACAACATGTCATAGTGATAAGTTTTTATTCCATTAAATAATTCTAGCTGTAGAACAGAGTCAGAGTTCTAGGAGTAGTACCAAAGGAATTCAACATTGCGAATGTGATAGAAGAAAATAATTTCGTGGAAGGGTGAAGTTTGCCCAACTTGGTCATAAAAACCAAGTGCATCCTTCATGCAAAAAAAAAAACATGCAGATTTTGTCATATAGAGGTCTTGAGTACTTTGGCCAAAATGTCTCATCCATTATGAAAAAACACATCTTATATGCGATTAATAACAAAGAAGTTATTCTACATCAATTACCTAATATGGATATTTTGATTTGAGGTCCAGTAAACATAATCCTCCACTCCTTATTCTGGAGGATCAGTTGGAGCTGAGAAAGTTCCTACTACCTCTTCTTTCTTTTTCCTTCGCAAAATGTGGTGCAATTGCTAGTTATGTAGTAAGGCGTTATTATTTGAAAACAACTAGCCTAGGTGCCATGTGTCCAAGTTTGAGACGATTGAAATGTTTTAGACCATTAGATCCACAAGTAAATAGTTTTTTATATGTTTTTTTATAGTGCTAGTTTTTTTTTTTTTTCTTTTTCTTTCTTTCTAATAAGTTAGATTGAATTTAAGTTTTGGTGATTTTTTAGTTAAAATGTTGTTATTAAAAATTTGTTAGATTTTAACCTCAATTTAACATTTTGACTATGTCAAATTACACAAAAATAAAAATAAAAGTAAATTAAATAAAAAGATTGACATAATGTAATAAATTTTTTAACTAGGTCATTATACAATAAAAAATAAATAAAATAAAATAAAATATTAATAAACTATAAAAAGAACCCATGGTATTAATGTGGAATGTAGTTTATTTCAAATTAAGATGGCCTATAAAAACAACCCATGGTATTCACCCATGGTATTCATGTGGAATGTAGTTTATTTAAAGAGGGAAATTAAGATGGCCTAGATCAATCTTAACTCTACATCTACCAAGAGCCAAGAGGGATCATATGTCTTGATATGCAAACCTCTTATAGAGTAAAAAAGAGAATTGCTATAATATAGATCTTAAGTAATTATTTAATAAAACAATTTTTAAATGTTTATAACCATTATTATTTTAAAATTTTCCTTAATAAAATATATCTAAATTTTCATACATCCAAATATACGTAGTTTTTCTTGTTCTATATTATTTTTGTTATAATTATTTTTTTATTCCAAAAATACATGGTTTTTTTTGTTATATATTATTTATGTTACAACTATTTTATTATTCATGAGTAGTATTTCTTAATATATAGAAAATTAAATTAATAATGAAATTTTTTAAAATATGTGATCTTTTTTAAATTTCCAAATTATTTCATAGGAAATGTTCATAATTCTCATTTCTTAAATAACACTAAATTTACCTTTAATTACTTAATTGTAATAGTTTCTAACTACATAACAGTTTGTAACTACATACATACTCTTTATTTTTTTTTGTTAATGAATATCAAATTTCTTTTGTTCAAAAAAACTATATACATATCTTTAATTACCTAATTGTAGCTAAAAAATCTTACATGTTTTTTACTTTATAATCATAAACAATTTTCATATTATATGATGTCAAACTTACTCAACTTTGCTTTTCACTACATAATTTTAGCTTTTATAATTTTTTTATTTTTCAGTTCCAAAAAAAATTACAAAAGAAAAAACCCACTCAGTCCTTACTGTAGATTATGATTTTACAAAATTGACACTATGTAACTAGCAATAGAGTAAGTTGAGACAACCCTAAGGGGTTTTTTTGTACAAGTTTTATCATAACCTTTCCCTCCATCCAATATATACTATAGAGTCTTCTAAAGAGAGAATATATTTTAGTTTATAACCTGATCCACAATCAAAGAAAATCGCTAGGGATTTCACAAGTTATTAGTTTATAACTTGATCCACAATAAAAGAAAATGGCTAGAGATGTCACAAGTTATCATTCGCACAGTTATTTATTGACGTTCCCAGTTGAAATGGATCCTATTAGATGCATGGTGGCCAGAGACACTAAAAAATTCAAAAATAGATATCTCTTATGACATCCATATTGTCTACAAACCATCCAAATTTTCCATCTTATACAACAATTTCTAACCATAACCGCTCAATTTACTCTCCAATTTTTTAAACCCCCACCCATGCTGGGGAGATCACAGTGTAAAATCAAATGTTCATGTTGTTTTTTTAAAGGGTTCATAAACAAAACAAACAACGAGAAAGTCAATATTGTGGTATAATAACTGATTTTTGAATCATTGTGACAAACAAAACATCACATTAGCTCACAGAATATATCTAATGCTATAAGCATCTAAGATGATAACAAAGTTTTGAATCATGAATCACAATATATTTCTTTATTCATGAGGCATTCATGTTGGCATGATCATACAAGGTATTTAACTTAACTTCAACATAGGCCTCATGATTTGTAAGGCTCAAGGAAGCAGTATTGCATTAAGATTTCACTACCTGATTCCATGGAAGAAAATTTTGATTTTCATTCCTCCACAATGGCTCATTCTCTGCAACATCTTATTTATTCTAGGCTACTCTTTCCTATGCTATTTCCTTATGGCGTTTCTTTTGCAACATGTGGTCCAATTGCTAGTAATATAAATTTAACATATTAAGGGACATGTATGATAAGTGATTCATTTCACTAGTTTTAATCCCACTATTGTACATATTATTTTTGGGATTCAACTGTGTTAAGTAAGTCATTCATCTATGAAAATTTCCATGAGAGGGAGTCTTAACTGACTAATTTCTCATGATTTTTGAATAATCCACTTAACACTCATTGCATATTAATTTTTTCGGAAAGCAAATTCCTTTTTTTTTTTTAACAAAGTCGGTTGCTATTAGTATTAAAAAAAAAGGGGAGATGAAGCTCCAAAGTTCCAAGAGATGATATATAAGTAGTAGAGAGAGGTGTGGCGATGATGTCTGCTACCACCCTTTTGCTTCTAACTTTCCTAAAAGACTGAGAAACATAACGTGCATAGATTCGAATGAACTAAAACAGTAAGAAGATAAATTTGCAAGACATGATTAGTCAATATTTATATGGCTGATCTGGCGAGCGGTGGAGTCTTCAGAATTGGCATCTGCTCCCTGATTTCTTAAATTTGTAGAACTATTACTCGGTGCAGTATTCTTTTCCAGCATGTACTTCAAAATTTCAATTGATTCTTGTGCGTGAGCGCACTTGTTGGAGAGCTCTTTGAACTGTTCCTGGAGGGAGGTGACCCTCTGGTGGAAGAATTTGAGATCGGCTTCATGTCTCTCTTCAGCCAACTTAGCCTAAAAATGGAGCTTATCATCCATGATCTTCTGATGGGCTCGAATTTTCTCTAGTTCCACTTGGAGGTCAACATAGTGCAAGCAGTCTTCACTCCTCGCCATTCTCAGCAGTAAGAAACAAATTCCAGAATTCTGTAACAAAAATAAGGAATAAGGGAAAATGGGTAGGGGTGAAGCTTCAAGCAGCCAAAGACGAAGTGATGGATAAATGGGGCAAAGGGACAGACACTGGAGGTAGGAGGAGAGCTCGAGGGTCGGAGGGCACACCCACAGAAGGGCAGACACAACAACAGCTTGGAAAAAGCTTCTACAGTAAAACAACGCAGGGAGAGGAGTTAAATCTAGAGAGGGGAGGAGGGCATATAAGAAGTGAGGGGCAAGAAAGGGAGGGTGAGACAGGCCACGGGAAGTCACGAGTAAGCAGAGGGAAGACTCGAGCGAGGGAAAGGGGAGGACAACAGCCTCGAAAGGGGAAAAATTGCAGAGATGAAAAATATTTAAATTAGGTGAGAAAGGATTCGAAATCATTGTAGAGGATGTAATAAAAGGACCATGAGCAAGTTTAGGTGGCACGTGAACCCGCCTCCAATTTGAAACTATGATGGTAAAGGAACACCAAGTCCATAATGTGTAGAGTCTTCTGCTGAGGATCCAAAATAGATTTTGCAGATTCATGGCAGGTGGATTTGGAGATCGACATCATTGCAGGAGTGGCATCCTATGGTTCTGTGGCAGGCCCTGTTGGCACGGAAGTCCGCCTCCTTGTTGAGGTTGCAGAGAATGTGATAGAAGATGACACCCTGCATATTTTCGATAAGGAGTTGACATCTGCTAGTGGTTTGTTGAAGGGCCACATTTGATGCCAAGCGATTATGGATCATGATGCTGATAATAATGATCGAATTGCCAAAGATCATGGAATTGTTTATGCCAAGATTTTGCAGTTGTAATATGCCTTGGAACAAGGTGAGAGCTTTGGCCCTGTTATTGGAAAGAGCACCTAGGCCCTATTCAAAGGAAGAAATAATGCTAATGTCTTCATTGCGAATAATACCACCAGCCCCAGCCACGCCCGGGTTGGACTTAGACGCACCATCAAAGAATAGGGAAGGCCTTTTGCAAATTTTTAACCAGATGTTGAAATCTTCCTCACTCAGTCGAATTTTCCAACTGTTATTGGTGATGTTCCACTGATTGGTGAGGTTGTTGCTGTGATTGATAATGTTATTCTTGTCTAGCAGGTAGCTTATGAAGTTGCGCTCTTCCACACATAGATCCTTATAATCAATTTGGTTTGCATGATTCTTAGTTGAGATGGTTTCGAGAGTAAGACTTCTAGCCTTACTACACAGCTTCTTAAAGTCGGTTGCTTTATCCTTGAAAATTTTTTGGTTTCGAGCCAGCTAGATATTCCAAAGATTTGTGAAGGGGAGAGTGTCCCAAACTCTTTTTGCTATACTGTTATTTTTATGTTTCCAGGGGCAGCATTTCTTCCATAAGCCCAAGGCTTCAACGATGGAGCTGTGTGAGCTCCATGGGAGGTTAGAGTTTGGAGTGAGCTCCTTCCAATAGCTAGTGCAAAGGGACATTCGATAAAGAGATGTTGAATGGTTTCTTCAGCATCTTGGCAGTTTGGGCAGCGGGAGGGACCAATCACACCTCATTTTTTAAAATTATATGAGGTTAAGATTTTCCCTTCGAGTAAAGTCCAGATGAAGAATTTGATCTTGGGGAGGGCCTCAGATCTCTAAGATAATTTCCAAAGAGACCATATGGGCGTAGTGTATTCCATATTGCAAAGAGTTTGATAGAATGCTTTGATAGAATAGGTCGATCCTGATGGATCCCAACGAAATTCATCCTCGCTGTCTTGCTTTATAGGAGCAATGCCATGGAGATGAGTTTGGATGGATACAAGACTCGCTTCTAAGTGAGCTGGGACTTCAGGAAATTGCCACCCAGTCCAAAGCCAAGATAGAGCATCCCAAGTGGATATCTGGTTTAGACTATGCAGCCCCATGTTGCTGAGATAGGCCAGAATATGATGAGTTCCCTGATTGTTGTTAATGGGGGCCTGCCCCATAATTCTGTCCGCTCCAATGCTGATGTTGCTACCACCCTTTGGCACTTAGGATATATTGTGCGCTAGAAAGGAAATAGATTTTTTACAGAGCCCCTAGATCCTGGTGCAAGCTTTATTGGGGATAGCTTGGTCAAGAAGACGTTGCCTTGTAGTATTAAGGTATTTAATTTCCAGAACTCGCTTCCACCATCCAGGTTTGCCGCTAATTAGCCTCCAAACTATCTTCCCACCAAAAGCCAGATTTAGAAGCTTTGGGGAGCGGATACCCAAACCCCCATGCTCCTGATGTTGGATGACCTGCCTCTAGTTTATGAGATTGTGTTTTCTTTTCTCACATTTCCCTCCTTGCCAAAGAAATTGACGAATAATGACCTCCATTTTGTGATGGAAGGTGGCAGGGGCTTGAAGGAGGGTAAATTGGTATAAAGGTAGGAAAGAGAGGCCAGATTTGAGGAGAATAAGGTGGCCAGTAGGATTGAGCCAAGAAGCTCCCCATTGCTGCACTTTTCTTTTTCATTTTTTCAATGATAATGTCCCAAACTTCAGCCTTCAGGGGAACTGTGCTCATAGGCATGCCCAAATAAGAAAAATGCCCCCATTCCAACTTGTAAGGGACCCCAAAAATGTTGCAAATGTTGTGCAGAGACTGAGCTGAAGTATTCCATCCATAAATGAAACTTTTAAGATGATTGATCAAGCCTCCTGAGTAGCTCATGAATTTATCCAAGAGAGATTTAAACTGATGAGCTATGATGTTGGAGGCCCCACCCATTAGCAGTGTATCATCAGCAAATTGAGAATGGTTCATGTTTTTGACTCCATTGCCAAACTTAATGCCAGTGATGAGCTCGACGTGGCACTTGTGGTCCAGGGCCTTGCTAAAGGATTAAACCATTAAAATGAAAAGATAAGGGGACAAGGGACAACCTTTTCTTAATCCACGAGATGACTAAAAAGAGGGAGCTGACCTGCCATTTATGAGGGGGGAGATCCAAGGACCAGCAATGCAAGCTTTAACAAGGTCAAGGAAGGAGGAATCAAATCCCATTTTTTTAAGGACA
Source organism: Pinus albicaulis (assembly GCA_034641835.2). Classification (NCBI taxonomy): domain Eukaryota; kingdom Viridiplantae; phylum Streptophyta; class Pinopsida; order Pinales; family Pinaceae; genus Pinus; species Pinus albicaulis. The sequence continues at coordinate 236,444,763 of CM076579.1, forward strand.
ACGATGAGGAAAGAGTGTCAGATCTGGTTGAAAGCATTGGCCAAATCAAGCTTTAGGATAAAGCATTTTTCTTTGCGAGAGAGGCTAGAATGGATTGCTTCTTGGACAAGGAGGATGGAATCAAAGATTTTTCTATTGGAAATGAATCCTCCTTGGTTCTTGGAGATGAGAGAATGAAGATGGGGTTTAAGGTGTAGAGCAAGAATTTTGGTCAGAATTTTATAAGAGGAGTTAAAAAGAGAAATAGGCCGGAATCTGGAGAAGGAAGAGGGTTGATTTTCTTTGGGAATGAGGACAAGATGAGTAGCATTAGTATAGCCTCCTATTTTTCACTTGCGCTAGGTCCATTGTATCATTTTGACCAAATTTTTTTTGATAATTCCCCAATATGTCCTGTAAAAACTAATAGAAAAGCCATCTGGGCCTGGAGCTTTATCTGGTTGCAGGGTCCATATTTCTCTTTGGATCTCTGTTTCATCAATTTTCCTACTGAGCAGATTATTGATGTCCTCATTGAACATAATGGGAAGGTACTGGAGGAAATCAGAGTAATCCTCGTCGCTTCTCGTCTCAGTGAGAAGGTCCTGAAAGTGTGCAGAGGCAACCATTTGATTGCTTCTTGATCAAAATGAAGATTTCCTTCTGCATCATTGATGGAACTCATGTTGTTCCGGATTTTCCTAACAGTGGTCTGTTTGTGAAAAAAATAAAAATTCTTGTCACCTCCTTGCAGCCATGACTGTCTCGATTTGATGCACCATTTCTGCTGCTCCTCTCTGTTGGTGCAATAAAGCTGGCAATAAAGATTGTTTTCAAGCGCACAATGTTCTTGGATGAGTCCATTTGTTTCAATTTTGTCATGGACACCTTCCAGTCTGCGCTTTATTTCTAATTGAATCCTCTCTGACTCTTTGTAATGGAATTTTGCCCATTCCTTGAGAGTGATTTTAGTGTTCTTCAGCTTGCTTTCCCATATGAATATAGGTGATCCTTCTATATGTTGGCTCCAGGTATACCAGACAATTTGATTGGCCTCGGGGATTTTCTTCCACGAAGGACTGTATTTAAAAGGATTTGGCCCTAAAGGGCGTTGCTCTTCAAGAGTGAGCATAATTGGGTAGTGATCAGAAGCAAAAAAGGGAAGCACAAGGGCCGTAGCCGTTGAGAAAGAATATAGGAGGGTGATGTCCACAAGAATTCTATCTAGCCTCTCCATAATATTGTCCTTCACGATTCTATGGTTACTCGATGTAAATTTGCGATTTTTAGGAACTATGTCTACCAACTCATGCTCTTGCATGATGCCTTCTAATTGAGTTCTGAATGGATCTTGGGTGAAAGTTCCTCCTCTTTTTTCATTGGAGTGGAGAATGAGATTAAAATCTCCTCCTATTATTGTATTACTATTCTCTTCTTCATCTATATCGGTCTTGATAGAATTCCAGAACTATTCTTTATCTCTGTAATGATTTGGGCCGTAAACATTGTAGGTGACTATTTTTTTGTTGTATCTGAGGTTCTCTAATATGACTTTGATCCAATTCTAATTAATAATGCTGCCTTTAAGTCTCCATTCACTGTTGTTCCAAAGGGTGACAAGGCCCCCAGAAGCCCCTCTTGATTTAGAGAGAAGACCTTCATACTACTTGAACTTTTCAATAATGTCTTTCATTTTTGGTTTCCCTTGCTTAGTTTCTTGCAAGAGAAGGATTCCTGGTTTCTCATGATTTATTAGATCTTTAAGGGAAACAGTTTTGGAGGGGTGACCTAATCCCCTACTGTTCCAAGAAAGAACTTTCATCATTGAGTACCGATGGTATGAAGGGTTGCTCGCCCTCCTTGTTCCTTAGCCCCCATCTCCTTACTACTTTGGCCCAAGATGTAGGTTTCTATAGGATTTTGGGTGCCCATTACAATGTCCTTTTGTGAATTTTCATCCCTTTGTTGCTTGATGGATCTCCTTCCTGGCCCCTGCTTTTTATGTGGTTCAAGGTTTGCACCATGCTCTTTCTAAGAGTTTCTAGTAGCACGAGTGGAGGGGGCATCAGGGGCAGAGGGAGGATCCTGGAGGGAAGGAGAGGAGCATGGAGAATCAGGTTGAGAGAGGGGGATGAAGAGAGGAGGATCATCATCGGGAGGAGATAATGAGGAAAAGGGGTTGGAAGATTCCAGGGTGGAATTGGGGGGGGGGGGGGGGGGTCTAGTCAACCACCCTTGATGGCCTCCGGGAGACTTTTACCTAGGTCTACCTCAACGCAGATCCTGGAACATGCTTGCATGTTGTCCTTTGGTTCGCTACGATCAATGAATTTTCTAACAACATTCCCAATGGCATGGACCGATTCATCTCCTCAACAATGAAGAGGGAGGTGAGGGAGACAGACCCAAACCGGAACCGCGCTAGGCACATCTAGCTCGGGATCGAAGTCCGGGGTCCATTTGTTAAGATACAGACCTCTAGAGTCCATGAAATAAGGCCCATTCCTGAAGATTAAATACTTGTCCTCTTTGGATTAGAATTGAAAAGTGAAATACCCTTTCCCACAAAAGCGTATGGAGATTTTGCCATTAATTTTATCGACCCAGTTTCGCTCAACCCATCACTGCACCGTTCTCGGAGAGGGCCAAAGCCCAGTAAATTATCTAATAAGTCCTTTTTTAGCTAGAGAAAAAGCGGCCATGCGAGGAAGAGATGGAGGAAGAATTACTTCCTGAAGACCCTCAAGTTTCTTTACAAATTTACAGATCACTGGGCGAGGCCTATGAGGTGGTAGAGATTTAACAAGGGCGGAGAAAGCAAGTTGAGCAGCGGCAGCCTCTGGGGAGGAGCCTGGAGGGGCCATGCCAGCAGAAGAGAGGGAGCATAGCCAAAGGAGCTGGCTAGCCAGGCGCGACCGCAACAGCAGCGTGACCTAGAGAAACCCCGAGCGCAGCAGCATCCGATCCTCCAATTTGCAATCTCCTCGACTTGGTGCCAACTCTCAGAAAACAAATTCTTTATTATAACTACACAAAATTAACATTTTATTTATTTTTTCTGATATATATTTAACTCTTTAAAAAAAAAAGTGAATAAAAAGTATGAAATCAATATACCCATAGTGAATTAATACAATAATATTAAGTAGTTAAGGAGAAAAAAATTACTTATGAAGGGGTCAAGGGAGGTAAAAATGACCCAAAAACTCTCCTGTGTGAGAATAGAATAAATTTTGTTGATAGTTATTTTTTTTTGTGAGTCAAAGGTCCTTTATTATATTATCATGAAAATAAATAATACAAAATGTGTCTCAATGAATCCCTTGACTTCACTCTAACCGGCTTTTTTAGCTAGGAGAGTCAGAGTATGCAAAAGATGTTTCCATTTAATCATTACTTTTGACAGGATGATTAGCCATACAAACCAAAAAGGAAACAAAATGAACAAAGAATATGTAAGCATCCTATCACAAAGGCGGCTGAGGAGGAAGCACATGAGGTGTTGCAAATAGGTATGATCTCTCACGCATGTGAAAATCAATATGTTATTCTCAGGCCTCTAAATCACGTAAGTGGTCATTGGTACGATGCTGGCTCTGACGAATGTTATCCAAATGTTCCAAAATTTCATTTTGGTTAAACTAGATGTCATTCATGTAAGCCACCAAATCATTTATATCCTCATATCTATGCTCCCTGAGGATATCCAGGTTGGCTTGGACTCTTCATAGCTGCTCAAATATTGATTCTAGGGTTGTTGGTGCATCCACATGTCCCGAGGAGCGGCCTTGGGCATGGGCCACCTTCCCCTCATACTCCCCGCTTGCCGAGTCTACTATTGACGAGCTATGGCTATTGGCTTGGTGCACTATAAGGTATTGTTTCCATCTTTCGCAGCGAGGACGACCTCTCTAATGAGGCATGAATCATTGCAAAGCACAATACCAAGCCAAGTGTGCATAAGGGACCACGACTTCCATAAAGGAGTTGCTCACCGAAGCCCAATCTAAATACCTAAGGCCCCAATACAGGCAAGGAGAACCACACTCAATATCAAGACATGACCCACACTGATAAGGGGTGGTTGTAAGTTAGTCCAACCCCAAGAAAATTACACCACCAACAAAAAAAGGGCCAGACTTCAAATAACTCAGCCACCCTACCCCCAAGCCAAAACACCAAACACAACAAATGCCCAACCAAGAACGAAAGATCATATCTGTAGCCCTGAGACAAAAAACATAAATAGGAGGGTCCGGGGAGAGGCAAGACAAAAATGTACTCATGATTACAAAGAGCAGAAAAAGAACAGATTCCCAGAACACAAAGCATTCACCACCCAAGAGGTGCTCAACGCAACCCCTCTATCACATACACATAAGACCCTATGAAGTGCTACAACATTATTAATCCACAGACAGTCTCTTTCACGAGCCCAATTCCACACACTAAGATTGAAACACAACTAAATCCAAAATCCAAACACCACTGGAGTAAGAACCACCCATGAATACCATAAAAAAAGAGAAAGGGTTACCTGTAACACATAAGGGGCTAGGCAGAAAGGGTCACCACTCCACAAGCTGAAGCCAGAGCTCCCACATTTTGAAGTAAACCCACAACAGATACTTGAAACTCCACTCAATTTCACACCAGGGTCCCAAATGAAATCCTAGGAGCCAAACCTGAAGCAAGTTGATGCATGATGGGTAACCACTATGCTTTGCTAGCTAAACTGATTTTAGGGCAAGCACGCATGGAGAGCGATGCTCAACCTCACCACTCTGCACCCAATGCTCATCAACCAAGTCTCATCAACCTTTATGTTATGCCCGCACACCATTATATCACCTGCTACTGCTTCTAGAGAGTTAAGACGACAACCATCCCATCACATTAATCCATGATGGTCTTGTAGCATGCCCACTGCGTGCCTTTAGGGGAAAACTCTGAGGCCAGTTGGCCATTTGTTTTCCCACCCCCATCGGGGGAATTTTGTTAATAGTTATTTTTATGTAATTTTTGTTTAAATTTATATATTTTCTAAAATAATAAAATGGATGTAAAATAATAAATTTAATTATTATATTTTTATAAAACAAATTTATATGAGAAATGTAGTTTTGAAAATTCCACATTTGTAATTGTAATTTGATAAAATCAAAATAAAAATAATGTACAATAATAAATTGTATTTTTATTTTTTTAATTTTTAATATGGGAAATGTGTTTAAATGGGTTGGATTTAATGGTGGAAAGTGAGGCGTTTTTCATCATTGGAGAGGTTCAATTTAGGTGAAAGCCTAGCTTTAATGCCATGGGGATACCTTGAGTTAATCGTTGAATGTGTAGTTGCACCCAAAGAGACTAAATTGGTCTCATGATCTATCCACACATAAGTGGATCGAAGCTCCCCAACACCCTTATTTTAAAAGTCAATTTAATTTAACTTGGGTGTTTGGGAGAAATGTTGCTATCCTCCCCAACTAAAATTTTTACATGTGACATAATAAACTCATAATTAAAAAAAAAATTGACATATGAACAAGTGTCATATGAAATGATTTATGATTTTTTGACCATGTAGAATGGATGAGCCATGGTATTGGCCCATGGTTTTGTAACAAATCTTATTTACAGATTAATAATCTCCAAGATAAAGTGGGGGTGACACTCCATGGTTCAGAATCTTGTTGCATGCTTTTTAAAAATGTATATTTATTTACCTCATATATTAATTCTTTTTATTACTAATAATAAGAGTTTTAAATAAAATTATAATTTAGCTAATTTTGATGATTTTTTAAAGAAGCTTGAGATGTATTATGAAGCAAGTGTTTTGATGCCTATTATGGATTGATGTCTATCATCATTTACCGGTCATTCAATTTGTTTTATTTCAATAATTTCTCCAAGAGGGGCTCTCAAGGTAGAAATATTGTAATGTAATGTAATGTCTAGCATTTTAACTCGGTCAAAATAAAATTAATAAAAAAATAAAATAAATTATTATTTTTATGATTTTTTTTATAAATTATTATTGGTGGTTTTAGAGCTCCAAGTTTATGAGAAGCCATGGTATTGGCCCATGGTATTCATGTGAAATATATCCTATTTAAAGGGTGAAATTAAACCAACCTAGATCCATCTTAACTTTGGATCTACCAAGTTCCTAAAGGGATCAAATCTCTTGAGATGCAAATCTATTTTAGAGTGAAAAGAGATTTGATCCCTCTCAGTGCTGATACAAGTTAAGATAGATCTAGTTTGGTTGTAGTGATTTTGAAATTTAGAGTGGAGAGGTGCTCTCCAACCTATAATGGAAGAGATGTTGTAAAGTTATGTTATGTTATGTAAACAATTTGACTCAGTTAAATTTCATAACTATAAAAATAAAAAATAAATTACAATTAAAAAACAAAGAAAAAAATAAAATATAATTATTAATTAAAACATTTTGACTAGGTCAAATTACATAAAAATAAAATAATATAATAATTACAAGTATCAATTATTAATAATTAACCGACCTAAAAAAGTTTGCACCTCAAGAGATTTGATCCCTATCAGCCCTTGGTAGATGGGGATCTAGGTTGGTATAAAATGTAATCATAAATTATTAAGTACATATATCTTATAACTAAAATAAAATTTGAGTAACCCTTTTCTTTTTCAATTTTACCCTATTGATCAACTCACAATCTTGCTAATTGATTATAACTTTTTTTTCTTTCATACCTTTTCACTCATAATGTCTTCAATTCTCTTCTGAAGTTGACTTATTGTTGTTGGTTCATATTCATATATCAATTTCATGTAATGCTAAGTTTTTGTTGTTGTTGTTGTTTTTTAAGTTACATCGTTTGATTTTTCAATTTTACCTTATTGATCAACTCACAATCTTGCTAATTGATTATAACTTTTTTTTCTTTCATACCTTTTCACTCATAATGTCTTCAATTCTCTTCTGAAGTTGACTTATTGTTGTTGGTTCATATTCATATATCAATTTCATGTAATGCTAAGTTTTTGTTGTTGTTGTTGGTTTTTTAGTTACATTGTACATGCTTGTAGCATTTGACGAGCCAATCCAAAAAAAAGATAACAAAAATGGGCTCATACAAAAAGAAAAACTAGCCATATGATCATCATATGTTCAAAAAAGAAACATCCTCTTGAAAAATAGAACTAAACCTTCAGAAGGAATTTGTCCATAGTATGGCTATTTTTTTTTTTTAAAGAAGTGCCTAGAAATTTATAAGGTAGCTACCATATAAGTTATCTAAAAAATACATATAGAAAATAACAATTTATAAATAAAAGATCACAAATCTATGAAAGGAAGGTGTTGGTATGTCTAAACAACCCCATCTAGGAACTCGTTGATTTGCCATACTCCAAAATATTGTCGTACACCTTCTTTAGAAAGGATTTATGCATTTGCATTCTATTCATTGTCTATATGGTAACAACAAATGAAATGAAAAAACTGTTTTAAACGATACATCTCTTCAAGAATTGGAGACAAACTGTGAGAGAGACATCTTTGGACAAAAATGAACCAATTTATGGCATTTAGAGAATATACAAAAACTTGAAGAGAGCGAAATTCATTTTCCAAGGCCCATCATAAAATTAATTTTAGTGAGAGAAGCTCGACGTAATTGTTAGATCCTCTGCCAGGGCCAACTTTGGATTTCAAATAGTGCTAATTACAAAAATATAAGATTAAACCCCCTCCACAAACTCCATTGTCATTTGAAGCCCCATCAATGTATGACCATGTAATTTGAGGATTTAATTCTTCAATAGTAATAGCTCGAGGCACATAAGATGTATCCTTTGAAGGCAGAAGAGCAGAAATGGCAGCAATTTCTGTGACAATGAGGGATGGTGTTGACGAAGAGTCATGAAATGTGGCATTCTTCCTGGCAAACCAGATACCCCAACAAAATAATAGTGGGATATTCCTTTGTTTTTCCTCTTGGGCCGAATCCCACCAGGATTTCCAGGCCTCCCCAAACACAATGCCTCTCCATTCCAGATTGTAGCCTAAGAACTAATTTGATTTTTCCACTATACTTGTGGCAAAGGGACAAGATATAAATAAATGTGAAAATAATTCTTCCATGTTGTCACATAATATACACCAGCTAGGGCCCTCTTTATCCATTTTCGAAGATTGTCCCATGTTGGAATTTTTTTTCTAATAAGGTACCAAAGAAACAACCTAGATTTTGTAGTGCAAGCCAATTTCCATATCTTATTCCACCACCAGGCATGTTCAATTCTCATCTGGGATTTGATCTAAAACTTGTAGATGAATTTTGGGTTATAAAGACTAGAAGATGAGTGAACCCAATGTAGGGAGTCATATTTATCGCAAATTCTGATATGAGAACTTTTGAGAGATGCAACATAACCTTTCAAGATACCAACATAGTCATTGTTTAAATGTATCTATGCCACAGTATTCCAACCTTGTGACCAGAAACTAGTTCTCCTCTCATCCACAATCTGGTATAAAAATGTGATCCCCTGTTCATTCACAGAAGCCACCAAATCCTAAGGAATACTAAAGTTTTTAGGGCAACCTACCCAAGGGTCAATGCCTACTATAAATTTGTTCCATTACCAACTTGTCATGTGAGATCCTTACTGATTACATTGAAAGAGTAAAAACTTTCTTTCCAAATAGTTGATGAGTTTAACACCTATTTTTTGGCTTTCTAATCCATTCGTCCAAATAAAGAGGGAAAATATATTTCTTGAAAATAACCACAGTCCAAATATTTGCAGCAAAAAGATCCTCTAGCTTGATTTTTCTAATAATGATTTGGAAAAAGTATATAGATCCTTTAGACCCTAGCCAACCCATGCTTTTGGCAAGGAAATCTAGTCCCAAGCTACCCATGGGAGAAAAACTTCTTTCTTTGCACCTGCCCAAAGAACCTTCCATAAAGCTTATGAATGGATTGCAATATTCTATTTGGGACCCATGTAAGTGCAATCCAGTACCAAAGGATTTCCTCAAGCACCACTTTGATTAGGACTAGTCTACCAACTCTCGAAAGCCACTTAAAACTCTAACGCTTGATTTGTTTTTCCACCTTTTCTAAAAGCCACATTCGATCTGCCTTCTTGTATGAGTTGGGCTTTAGATGGACACCCTAATATTTGAAACTTTATATGATAGATTAGTTTCAAAAGGAAGATATGATTACAATCTAAGAAGCTCCCATTGAGTGAGACCTTCATAAGCTAGGGACAATTTTTGAGCATTTATGATCATGCTTGTCACTTTCTAAATGAGCAAGATGAAATCCTTTATAGTTTCTAAGTCCTTCCTGGAGCCATTGCTAAATATTAATATGTCATAAAAAAAAATGAGATGAGTGATAAATAGGTTTGTGGCCACTTCAATGCCTTGTATATCCCCCCTCCTCTTAGCTGACAAGAAAAACCTTCTCAACCCTTTAAAATATAACAAGAAAAGGATGAGAGACAAAGGGCATCCTTGTCTTAGACCTCTCTGAGAGTGAAAAAAAAGGGGAAGCAAAATCATTGATTAAGACAACAAAATATACATTGGAAATACATCCCATAATCCAATTGATAAAAGGAATATTAAACCCCAAATGAGTAAGGAGAATCCTTATGTAAACCCAGTTGACTCTATCATATGCTTTTGATAGATTTATTTTTGCAATAATGCCCTTCATTTTTTTAGTTTTAATTCTATGCATACCTTCTTGTGCTACTCCAATGGCTTCATGTATTTGGCGACTCTTGAGAAAGTTGAACTGCTTGTTGGAGACATTCTTCAACAAGATGCGCCTGAGACAGACATCAATAATTTTGGCTATGATTTTATATCTGTAGTTGGAGAGGGTGATCAATCTATTCTTCAAAAGACTGAGGGTCGCCCAATTTCAGGATAAGAGCAAGAAAAGTTGTATTGACATTATATAACTTTTAAGGTCTAAAATGGGCCTCCTAAGAAAAATGTACAACCAAAATAAACTTTATAAGAACCAATAGGATTCAAGATGATGTTGTCAACTATGGGGGATGATTCACCTTTTTTTGGGTAAGAGGGTAAAAAGATTAAAAAATAATAAAATAGGAAAACTACTTTTTCAACTTATCTCCCTATGTTTTTACTCAAATTTCGAATGGTAGTACTCATTAGATGCAAAATTTAACTTCTCATCCAAGGAGTACCCATGTTGCATACTTTCAATGGACCCTCCTACACAAAAAATAAGAAATACATGAAAAAACGTGATTGCAATCATGTTTTTCATGTATTTCTCATTTTTTGTGTAGCAAGGTCCCTCGAAAGTATGCAACATGGGTACTACCTGGATGTGGAATTAAATTCTACATCGAATGAGTGTTCCCACTCGAAATTTGAGTAAACCCATAAGAAGATAAGTTGAAAATATGAGTTGAAAAAATAGTTTTTTTTTTTTTCCTCTAAAATTTGATGATGTAATCTAATATTATTTTATTATTTCCAATATTATTTTATAATTTCCTTAAGGTGCCAATTTTAGACCTCAAAATTCCCCTAATGAGGGATCACGCATGTACCCATTTTGTCAAGAATATTCAACCACTCAAAGGAGATAGTCTCCAAGTAGCTCAAAAAATCCCAAATAGAATTCTAATATCCACCCATCTGGCTCAAGAATTTTATCTTTTTGCATGCTTCTGAGAACAACTTCCAACCCTCCTTTAAAGATAGGCTCCATCAGCTGCATATTTTCTTCATCATTCACATGCCTCAGAAAGAGTTGGGTTACCCGAATTACTCCTGCTAGAGTGATCTCCTCTAGAGCCTTACATAAATTATAATGATAAGTTATAATATCAGGGTTTTTTTCTTTTTTTTTCTTTTCTCAAGTATTTCCATGTGTGAATATTATTTTTGGTTTATAAAATTTAGTGAAACAATAGGAGTCTATGGGGTCACAATATAATCCTAGCCGAACTAACAATAATAATGTAAGGGCACAACAATAACAATAGCGGGATTTTATGGGGCACAATAATAACAATATGGGGACTACAGGGATACAAAAATAATAATAAGGGGACTACACTAACAACAATAAGGGACTACACTAGTAATATAGGGACCTAACATTCCCCTCTCCTTCAAAAAAGTGTTGTCCTCAATGTTTGAGTAGCTCTGTATGCTTCTGTATAAAATTCTCATCCTCCCATGTGGAATCTTCAGTGGGTAAGGTGAGAATCGGTCAACAAGAAGGATAAAATGGAGATTCAGTGATAGGTGGATGGAATAAGTGAAAGAAGAATTAGGCCCAAACAAGAGGCAAAAACCCTTGCCTTTCTAAGCGACGACAAGATGCTTTTTTTTTGTGGAACCGAAAGAAATCCCCACCCCCATGAGAATTCCAAGCATATGTTACCCTAAAGACAAACCAAAATAGATGATAGGGACAAATAGAAACCTAAAACGATGAGCCAGAGGGAGGTAGCATACGTTCAATAAAATCCAATTGCCTGAAAAAAACCATTAGGTTGACACAAAGAATTCCAAAAAACATCGAATGATTGTTTGAGCAGACCGCAAAATCTATGACATGGATTGAGGATGGAGGGCCCAAACCTTCCCACACTCTTGCCACCTTTGGCCTATATATACTAGGTATAAAATACCTCATTCCTTCCACCATCCCCTCATATTTTTTTGATAACCTTTTGCTCACCACTGAAACAATGCATCTGTGGCAAGGGGGAATTACCAGAATAAATCATATGAGTAATCATAAAGGTTGAGGAGCATGTGAATTCATGGGTATGGCTAGCCAAGACTCCCCATCATTTAAACCCTGGGGTGATGATGGGGTGGCCAACCCACTGCTCATTAGTCGAGGCACATCTTCCAACACCACGATCAAGGTAATAGTAATAATAATTTAAAATACAAAATAATTTAGTTATTTTTTATGGATTTTTTAATATTGACAATATGAGATGTATTATGAAGTAAGTGTTTTGATGTATATCATGGATTGATATCTACCATCATAAATCTATCTTAACTTTGAATCTACCAAGTCTACGATCAAATCTCTTTTCACTCTAAAAGAGGTTTGCACCTCAAAATATTTGATCCCTCTTAGCCCTTGGTAGATACGAAGTTAAGATGGATCTATGCCAGTTTAATTATTAATAATTATAATTATTATATTTTTAATTTTACTTTTATTTTATGTAGTTTGACCAATTGTTTTAATTAATAATTATAATTATCGTTTTAAATTTAATTTAATTTTTTATTTTATGTACTTTGACCCAGTCATAATTATTGTTTTAAATTTAATATAATTTTTGATTTTATGTACTTTGACCCAGTCAAATTTTTTAGATAATATAACAATAGCTTAAATCCATCTAAATCACAAAACATGAGCTGAGAGAGATCAAAATTCTTTTGTTGCAAACTTATTTTAGAATACAAAATACAATATGTCATTTTTTAGCATTTAAATCGCCTTTTTGAATGTTATAGAGATTACATAAGATGTGTATTGAGCCATTTTATATTCATTGCTTTTCTATTTAGAGAATATTTTATTTTATTTTAAGAAGGACGAACATACTTACACATCACACTGGGATTTAGAACCAGTGTAGACACATTTTAACCACGGATCTACCTAGAGGGATCAAATCTCAAACTTGAAAAAAGATTTACACACAATTAATACATTTTAGTGCTTGGTAAATATGTTACTAATATATATCTATAAGGTAATTTTTCATTGTTTAAATTGTATATTTTGATATTTTATCATTATTAATATTTTACCTTAAAAATTGAATTAGTTACAAGTAACTACTCTACTTTACCTTCAATTACTTTTTCCTTATACACACACACATATATATAAACACACACTTTCTATAGAGAGAGAGAAAGTTCATATATCAACAAATGAGTTAATTGTTGTGTTAATATATTTTTAATTGTTTATTTATATCGTTATTTAATTTTTGTTTGGCCCATTGTTATTTTTTTGACGACTTGACATACTTACACATCTCCCTCATACTGGATTGTAGAATGAACGTCTCCCTCATATTGGATTGTAGAAAGAGCCTCTGGGCTCAATAACACCACTAGACATTACAACACCTCCCTCATATTGGATTGTAGAATGAGCCTCTCCCTCATATTGGATTGTAGAATGAGCCTTTGGGCTCAATAACACCACTAGACATTACAACACCTCTTTCATACAAGGCTCCAGAGCACCTCTCCCTAGAATCAATATTACCAACCATTTAATTTATACCACCCTAGATCCATCTTAAATCCAATTCTATCAAGTGCTTAGAAGTCTGATAGATCCAAAGTTAAGATGGATCTAGGGTACTTTAATTATTAATTTTATTTTTTTAGTTTATTTTTTATTAATTTTATTATTATTATTATTATGTAATTTGATAATAGATCCAAAGTTAAGATGGATCAAGGGTGTTTTAATTATTAATTTTATTTTTTTTAGTTTATTTTTTTATTAATTTTATTATTATTATTATTATTATGTAATTTCATCGAGTCAAAATGTTTTAATTAATAATTTTTATTTTTATGTAGTTTGAGAGGGTCAAAATGTTTAAATAACATAATATAACCAGACATTTTAACATATCTTCCATACTGGAGAGTGTCTTTTAGCTCAAAAATGTAATAAAATTAAATTAAAAATTTGTTTTAATTAATTATTTTTATTTTTATTTTTTTGTAGTTTGAGAGGGTCAAAATGTTTAAATAACATAATATAGCAGGACATTATAACATATCTTCCATACTGGAGAGTGTCTTTCAGCTCAAAAATGTAATAAAATTAAATTAAAATAAATATTTACTGAGTCTAGTGGCTCATTGAGTGGCTCATTCTATTCCATACTTGAGAGTGTCTTTCAGCTCAAAAATGTAATAAAATTAAATTGAAAAAAATATTTATTGAGCCCAGTGGCTCAATCTACAACCGAGGGGGATGTGTAAGTTCGTCCCTCTGTTCATCAAATTGACACGTGCCCCAATAAAATAAAAATAAATTATACTCTAAATAGAAAAATAATTTCAGCAATAATTAAAAAAAATAATCACTTGCCCCTATAAAATAAAAATAAATTATGCTCTAATTAGAAAAATAATGTCTGCGATAATTAAAAAAATGAATATGTTGTAAAGTAATTAGAAGTAAAAAAAAAAGTGTGAGTAAGATGTTTAAACCTAAATATTTTAATGTTGTGTATAATAAAATATTCAATGTGGGTTATCAATAAAATACTTTAATATACTTAAAAATATATTAATAATAAAAAAACCATTTTAATTTGCATTGATAAAATGTCTCCATGTACATGTTATGTAAAATACTTTAAAGTCAACTATGTATATATTATATACCATTTTAATTTTTTTTTGTATATATCATGAAAAAAATCAATTTTTTATGGTTAAAATGTTTGTTTGGCCCTAGTTTGCACATGAAGAAATTGGATCCCTCTAGTCTCATGTTAGATCCCTACTTAAGATGGATCTAAGTTGGTTTTGCAAACCAGTAATAGGGGGATGTTTAAGTATGTCCGTCTGTTTCAATTTTTATGGTTAAAATGTTTGTTTGGCCCTAGTTTGCACACGAAGAAATTGGATCCCTCTAGGCTCATGTTAGATCCCTACTTAAGATGGATCTAAGTTGGTTTTGCAAACCAGTAATAGGGGGATGTTTAAGTATGTCCGCCTGTTTCGATTTTTATGGTTAAAATGTTTGTTTGGCCCTAGTTTGCACACGAATAAATTGGATCCCTCTAGGCTTATGTTAGATCCCTACTTAAGATGGATCTATGTTGGTTTTGCAACCCAGTAAAAGGGGGATGTTTGAGTATGTCCGTCTGTTTCAATTTTTATGGTTAAAATGTTTGTTTAGCCCTAGTTTGCGCACAAAGAAATTGGATCCCTCTAGGCTCATGTTAGATCCATACTTAAGATGGATCTATGTTGGTTTTGCAACCCAGTAATAGGGGGATGTTTAAGTATGTCCGTCTGTTTCAATTTTTATGGTTAAAATGTTTGTTTAGCCCTAGTTTGCGCACAAAGAAATTGGATCCCTCTAGGCTCATGTTAGATCCATACTTAAGATGGATCTATGTTGGTTTTGCAACCCAGTAATAGGGGGATGTTTAAGTATGTCCATCCATTAGTCAAATTGACATGTGCCCCTATAAAATAAAAATAAATATAAAAATGATGGATCTATGCTGGTTCTGCAACCCAGTATGAGGGGGATGTGTAAGTGTGTAAGTCTCTCGGTCAGTTCTTGAAATTAACATGTTCACTTATAAAATAAAAATAAATTATGCTCTAAATGGAAAAATAATATTTAAAAAAAAATGTTGTAAAGTAATTAAAAGTAAAAAAAATGTGCTAGTAAGAACCTAAATATTTTAATGTTGTATATAATATAATATTCAATGTGGGTTATCAATAAAATACTTTAATACTTGATAGATACTTAAAAATATATTAATAATAAAAAAACCATTTTAATTTGAGTTGATAAAATGTCTCCATGTGCATGTTATGTAAAATACTTTAATGTCAACAATGTATATATTATATATCATTCTAAAAAATTATGTGTATATTATGGAAAATATAAGTTTTGATGAGACATGATATTGGCCCATGGTATGTTATGATTAATAATGAAATGGATGATATTGTATTACAAAAGGTTGATTTAACATGTTTACATAATTACTTAGAAGGGAAATTGAAGATAAAATGGATCAAAATATGAAACTTTTATGAGTTTCCATTGAAGCCATGTTTCTACAAATCCTTGATGAGAGGTTCTTTGATAATGTCGTGACAAGAAAATCATGAAAATATGAAGAAAAACACTATTGTACTCTAGCCACATATGGGGGATATTTAACAAATTTGGAATACATGAATATTGAGTTCCAAATCATTATTATTCATCACTCTAATATTTTCATCACTAGGGGTTCAACTCAACACCAAGGATCTACTTAATTCCCAAAATTGATATGAGTAAAATTGATGATAAAGATCCATAACATGGATATTTTAGATCCCTAAAGGTTAGCTCAATTAGTTGAGTCCCCATCGTTAAAGCACCTTTTCTATTGATAGGTCATGTTGGTTTCTCTTGACACTCTTAGGGTTAGGCTCTGTGGTTGAGCCTACAAGAAGTGATCCCTTCAAGTGGATTTTCCTAGTACAAATATTTTGTGGATGTAGCAGTCACCAATCTTTGGGGTCTGTGAAACACATAGAAAAAAAACATGGATATTCTGTATGGATTAATTTTTTTATCTACACCAAGTGCCATCTTTATAAAAGGTAACTCTTGCACCCTTGTTTTTACAGACTAATAAATTTGTTTGGTACCAATGGCCTTATGTACAAAAAATGATTCTATTATCTCTTGGTCCATTTTTAGGAATTAATTGGTAGCAATTTATGGGGATGTTACAAGCAAGACATTCTTTAGTCAATTGATAAATCTCCAACAAAGAGGTCCAATTAATTACAAATTACACTAAGCAATTCAAAAATTCCAATCTTAGGATAAAGAAAATTCCAAAATATAATTTTTTAGATCTCTTTATGGGAACTCTAAAGGAGAGATATCATTCAACATGAGGTGCATATCTTGGAACCTAAATCCATAGAGCATGATTTCAATGTGAAAGGAAAGCTGAAAGTAAAAATATGGATACTAGAAGGGTAGCCACTAATAACTATAGAGATTAGCATGTTCCTTCTTCTAACTTCACTCTACCTACAGGGCTGACACCTCAACCATTGGCTGAAATAAGAGCAAAGGGACCATGTTTCAATTGTGATAGGAAGAATAGTAAAGAGCATAAGCATGGTGAGAGGTAATTATTCTACATAAATTGTGAAGAGGAAGACAATCATGAAATAGAACCATCGTAAGATTTAGATCTAGAAGAGACTACTCCAACCATATATTTTCATGCATTGGCTAGAATTAGCACTCCCCAAACTCTCAATTATACAAAATGGATCACTATATAATTCATAATCTATCTTGGTACTTTGTGGGTGGAAAAATTAGAGGAATGGACTTGTAGGGCCCATTTCAATAACAAGTTCGAGTTTGGATAATTAAGGTCTACTACCTTCCAAAACCATTTTGAGGCATTAAATGGAAATTTTTGGAGTCATTTGAAAGTAGAGATATTAACCACTTCAGATTTTTCTATGCATTAAGACATTTCCAACATTGAAAAAAATAACCTCAATCAGAGTTCATATGTGGAAGTTATGCCTCTTGCAAGTTGACCTACCTTGTTGATCACCATGGTACCAAGTGAATGCCATGTCAACCTCCATGATTTTTGTGCATGGATAACCATGTGTGGACTTTAAAGAGTGTTCTAGAAGGTCCAAAACCCCAACACTAATTGAGTGTTGAGATAGGCAAAAACTCTAACCCTAGACAATTAGTAAATTATGTTAAATGTTGGGTTGCTAGGAGTAGAAAACGTTCCATTATTTAGGCATTATACTTGTTCCATAGTTGAGTAGAGCATCTAAGAATGGGACTTGATAGCATACTAGAGGAGGAAGAAGATTCTATAGCAACCGTTCAAGAAATTTTATCAAACACAACTCAATATTGAGTGCCCCTTTATTTATATTTGCATTTTTATATTGGAGAAAGCAGAGGCCTAACCTTCTAGTTAGGTTTTCTTCCATTTCAAGTTTCCCATTATAGATATTGTGTTCATTTCTTATCCTTTAATTTTTCATGTTTCACATATATTTCATAAATTTTAGTAATAATCTTGTGCTAACAAATTTGAGATCTGAAGGAAATAAACTTATACAATACAATATGCTAAGAAAAAACTAGATCTAGGGTTGACATCAATTCCAACACCATTGTGCCAACTATTTGTCTTAGCATAATAAAAAATAAAATTATGATGAATTGTTATAGTAGAATATCCATGATATTTTAATGATCACTAAAAATAAAAGGATATATAAAAAAGAAACATGTAACAATGTTGATTGATTTTGGTAGTACCTATAAATTCATTGATTGCAACAAAACTTATTGATTGCTATATATATCCAACACCAAAGTTTCAAGTAATGATTGCAAATGGATGTACCAACAATTGCTTAGGGAAGTGCCATATATAAATATATTTATGGTTTATTATTAATTGGATAACCCCATGATTGAAATATAAAGTGGCGGTGTTGATTTCGTATTACTAGCGGGCCAATGGTTATTATCATTATGAATAACAACTCTTAATTTCAAGAACCTTTCATGAGATTTTCTTTGAAAGGCAAGCAGATTTAACTTAGAGTTATCATAGGGAATTCATCTAAAACAATAAACTCTAACAACATGAAAAAATTGCTAAGAAAGGACACCATCATGTAATTTCACAATTGTGCTCACTAGATGCTCAAACATCTAGACCCTGTACTCATGTGGAACTCCAAAAATTGATTATCAATCATTCCGGTGTATTTGGAGAAATTCCTAAAGGTATTCCACATGCTCTAGATCATGACCATTCTATTCATTTATAATAAGGAAGTGTACTACCTAACATCAAACCTTACATTACTCATATAAACAAAAGAGTGAGATTGAGTGTATGGCTCAAGAAATGTCAAAGGCTAGCATTATTCAACTTAGTTGAAGTGCTTTCTCTTAAACATTGATGATGGTTCATAAAAACAAGGTTCATGGTGTATGAGTCTAGATTATAGAGAGCTCAACAAAATGACCGATAAGTTTCATTTTCTTGTCATTGATGAAGCATTAGATCAATTTCAAGGAGTAATTTTCTTTATCGAGTTGGGCCATTGTTCTAGATATCATCAAATTAGAATGACACGAAAATACATCCTTAAAATACCCTTCAGAACAAGTGAAAGTTATTATGAACTTTTAGTGATGCCATTTGGCCTCATTAATGCACCTTATACATCTGAAATCTTGATGATTTATTTTTAAAGACCCTTAGAAAAATTGTGTAAGTATTTTAGGATGATATTTTATGAGCATGCATTACATGAATTATATTTTATGAGTATGCATTAATATAACTATATTACATAAGAATACCATTAGAAAAGCCAGGGGTTGTCAAGCCCAAAACTTACCAATGGTAAATTGACCCTATCAACTCAATTTATGTGAATGGTAAATTGACTGTATCAACTCAATTTTACCTTAAACTATCGTAACAATATTTATAAGCATTAGTTTTTTATAATTTTATAATTTTGATTTTACTCTAATTATGTTTTAAATAATTTGAATTTTATTTTATTTATTATGTTTACATAACATAACAGGGCATTACAACATCTCTGGATGCAAAAATATCTATAAATATTTTTAATTGCAAACACAAGACATGTTGAGATTTATTTTAAAAGAATATATATATATATATGGTTTGTTGGACATGTGGTATTTGAAGCCATAATATTAATCCATGATATTGTAACAAAGGCTATTTACACATCAAGAATCTCCATGATTAAGAATATTGCTACATGTTTTTTAAATGCATATATGTTTAACTCATATTATATAAATAATATATATATGGTTAATTTTCATACTTCCATGAATTCATATTTCAAAAGATACAATATGTCTACCTACTCTTGAAGTCTGCCATAATGGAAATAAAACCACTTACAATAGAGATCAAAATTCAGTTTGTAGCATAGACCCAAAATTGTTAATTTGTCCCTTGGATGCGGGTGGCAGGACGCACACATATGAACCAACTTCTTCCCACGCATGGGCTGACGAAGACCTGTACCTTTAGCTTTTACCTGGTGTGGAACCTCCCCTCTGTAATCATTGACATGAGTTCCATGATGCATCTGATCCAGTGCCATACCTTGAATCGCATGCCACCCCATGAGAACTGCAACAGCATGCACCTGCACTTGTGTCACAATAATGCACAACATCTGCGCTTGTGCCTCAGGTCTTCAAAAGGCGAGGTCCCTCCTCATCATTCTATCCTCAAGTTGCTCCTGTTGGTTTCCAGATCTCTTTTGTTGGTTTCCCCCTTAGCTATTTTGTGGCTGAGTTAGTCTCTTCGAGTTTTTCATCAGAGGTGTCCCAGGCTTCCTAGCACCTACATTGTTACGCACCACCCAGGCTGCATAATCCTCCCTATTTTTCCTTTCCTTCTTATATCCCTCTGGTTGTGCACTTTCATTGTCAGTCCCCTTAGCCGCCCCCCCACCTGCGCACCCCTTGCTGCACTGTGCTCATTTGCACAAGTCCTTTCCCCGCTCCTCTATTGAGAGTCTCCCTGAAGCGCAAGGATTTGTGCATTCTCCAGCCCCCAACCCTTATTTTCTCCTCCCCCCCCCCCAATTTCTCCGCGTCTGTGCCAAAGAACCACCAGAGGAGGAAAAATAGGAGCCTTCCCAGGATGTTATCAACAAGGCGAAGACAACCGTTTGGAATCCTTCGAGGGCTCCTCTTCTGGCAGCCACGACAGGGAAGCATCACAACATCCTGAACGCACTCAGTAGGAGGATGCCCCAGCTTAGGAAACTCAGACGGGTAGAAGGGGACCAAGGAAATCCACCATTGCGCACCAGGAGCATCCTACTCCTCGCAAATCTAAGCCTCTTTCGGTACATGAGACTGCAGGGGAAGACACTAATACATGGATCATGGATTCGAAGGGTGTTTGGATGCGTGTACCGAATGTTGAGTACTCGGTTGCTTCCATTCTTTGCGCACCCGCCTCAAAGCCCCTGCGCCTGTGAATTAAGAGGAGGAAGCCATAGCTCATGAGTACGGATGCCACATTGAGGAGGAGGAACCTGTTACCGATGATGATGCTGGAATACCATGACTGCAAGGCCACACAAATATTCTCTATTTTCTGTTATTTTAGCGCATATTATAGAAATTTTGTTTTTTTCATATGTCAAGGTACACCTTGTAAATTTTGACTGTCTGAAGCTACTACAGGGCTGGTTTCCTCCTAGGAGGCAGCCCGATACCTACACTACTATGAAAGCAATGAAGGCTGGTATTAGCTAAGCATAGCTTACCAATTCAGCCTATCGCCTATGTAAGGTTTTTATTTGAATTAATATAGATTAAACTAACTTACAAAAAAAAAAAAAAATGTCTATAGTCCAACTAATACAAATAAAATGAGTGTATTGTGCATTCATACTCACTAGCATAGGAAAGCATAATAGACGAAACAAGTTGTCGGATAGAAAAAGAAGACCTAATTGTAGAACCAAAAAACTAAATAATATGCGAGTACAAAACAAAAAGTAAATGTTCAAGAAACATGAGCCATCAAAATTCATCAAAGGACGAAGTTGGAGTTGGATCCATGACATTAGGGATATGGAGGAAGCCGATTATCATTTTTTAGGAGCTTTTCATTGTTTCCAAGTCAAACATCCAAGCTAACCAAACATGTGCACATGTGCTTCTTAATGCATTGGATGTCGTTTAAGAATACAATTATCTCATTGTGGTCCTCTTGTTTCTCTTAGAGAACCAAACCTCACAACATTTTCATTTTCCAATAAAACGTAATCGAATGGAAGTATTTGTTGTGACAACCAAGGAAACTTCCCATGTTTGGGGGCCAATCAAAGACTATCTCTGAACTTTTGAATCCCATTGCACTTGTTCGTGCTTGGTGAATCTTGTTTCAAGGCCACAAA
Source organism: Pinus albicaulis (assembly GCA_034641835.2). NCBI lineage: Eukaryota > Viridiplantae > Streptophyta > Pinopsida > Pinales > Pinaceae > Pinus > Pinus albicaulis. The sequence goes on from CM076579.1 coordinate 236,466,550, forward strand.
TTTCTTCTTAGATATGAGCAGGAGTGGGGGAGTGGAATAAGGTTGCAATAAACTGAGCTTGAATTTCAACTTTGGACTTATGATCTGGACCATGTCAACTTGAGCCATGTCTAAGTAAATTGCGTTAGTGCGGCATAACATTCAACAGAGAGGAAGGCACAAGCAAAGAGAAGCTACACAACAATAAGAGTTGAGAACAAGAGTTATAGGGAGGGACCCACAGAACCAATGTTATGAAACCAACTCACAAAATAGAAGAAAAGAGAGATCAACGACTTAGAAATCAACCAATTCGAGGGGGAAACCTCCTTTACATTACATAAATGAAAAATTCTTAGATGATACAAATGAAAAAACCTCCTTTATATATATAGGAGTCCATGGGGTCACAATATAATCCTAGCCGACCTAACAATAATAATGTAAGGGCACAACAATAACAATAGTGGGATTTTATGGGGCACAATAATAACAATATGGAGACTAAAAGGGTACAAAAATTACAATAAGGGGGCTACACTAACAACAACAAGGGGCTACAGTAGTAATATAGGGCCCTAACATGTCCCTCTCCTTCAAAAAAGTATTGTCCTCAATGCTTGAGTAGCTCTGGATGCTTCTATATAAAATTCTCATCCTCCCATGTGGAGTCTTCAGTGGGTAAGATGAGAATCAGTCAACAAGAAGGAGCAAAAGGGAGAGTCAGTGATAGGTGGATGGAATAAGAGTGAAAGAAGAACTAGGCCCAAACAAGAGGCAAAAACCCTTGCCTTTATAAGCAACAACAAGATGCTATTTTTTGTGGAACCGAAAGAAATCCCCACCCCCATGAGAATTCCAAGCAAATGCTACACTAAAGACAAACCAAAATGGATGATAGGGACAAAGAGAAAACTAAAACGATGAGCCAGAGGGAGGTCGCCTATGTTCAATAAAATATAATTGAATGAAAAAAACCATTTGGTTGACACAAAGCTTTCCAAAAAACGTCGAATGATTGTTTGAGCAGACCACAAAATCTATGACATGGGTTGAGGATGGAGGGCCCGAACCTTCCCACATTCTTGTCACCTTTTCCCTATCTATACTAGAGATAAAATACCACATTCCTTCCACCATCCCCTCATAGTTTTTTGATAACATTTTTCTCACCAATGAAACAATGCATCTGTGGCAAGGGGGAATTACCACAATAAATCACATTAGTAATCATAAAGGTTAAGAAGCATGTGAATACATGGGTATGGCTAGCCAAGACGCCCATCATTTAAACCCCGGGGTGATGATAGGGTGGCCAACCTACTGCTCATTAGTGGAGGCACATCTTCCAACATCAAGATCTGAGATGTATTATGAGTAATTGTTTTGATATATATCATGGAGTGATATCTACCATCCTAGATCTATATTAACTTTGAATCTACCAAGTACAAGATAAAATCTCTTTTCACTCTAAAAGAGGTTTGCACCTCAAAATATTTGATCCCTCTTAGCCCTTGGTATATATGAAGTTAAGATGGATCTATGCTAGTTTAATTATTAGTAATATATATATTGTTGGAAATGTTGTCATTGATGGCAAAGGAGATGACAAAGGAGGAGCACCTGAAATAGAAACAAGGCAAAGAGAGCATGAGACATGAAGCAGAGGTAGTTTTAGAAGGTGTTAGGGTTCCCATGTTTTGGCCAGATTGGCAAGACCAAAAGATGAGACAACATCAAACCACTTTCAGACCTCAGGATCTAGCCCTCCTGGGTCTAGATAGGGATCTCTCTATATAAGCAAAGGTTTATGTCTTTGAAGCTCAAAGTTTAAGATGTTAGGCTAGTTATAGGCACAAGGTTTGTTTGTTTGTTTGATTGTTTGTTTGGTTGCTGGTTATCAGGAAGGAAGGGTTCAATATAAGACAAGAATGAGCAAAGAGGAATGGGGCAGAGGTGAAGTGTTCCAGGAAGCATTCAAAACCATTGGGCAATGGATTCAGGAAAGGATTTGCTTGCTAATCAATATGCAGGCTTTCAGTTGGGCTAGTCATCTAAAACATTGGATCTTAAATATGATTATGTGATATGGAATGGTAGGAGAGGAGGAGACAACACAGATTAAGGGAACAAAGTTAAAAACTAGCTGGTCGCACAAGGATCCTAGTGGACAGGACTAACTCTAATCCCCAGTGTTCCCAAATCTTCCAGCTAAATCCTTAACAGGAAACATCTAAGAACAGATTCATTTAATTCATACATCAGAGAGCAGGAAATAACATCCACTACACTGGTTAAACTAACTAAAATAAATTCTTAGATTACACATTTAGAAGAAAACATCAAAGGCAAGGAGAGCAGAAACATAGGGTACCTAACAAGGGTAAATCCTATGCCAATTTTCTGATGCAAGCCAGTAGAAACGAAATGAAATGAATTAAAACACAGAGATAGGAAAACATCACTGCTGCTTTAGATCAGGATCCAAAGAAATGTGCTTGTCATATTAAAAAGCAACACCAGTCAAGTACAACATCGCCAATAGCTGGATACTCAATCTGAAATCATATTCCTCAGCCTATCTTACAACTTTACACAGAGACTATGTCTCAAAAGAAACTACTTGCAATTCTCTGATAATTGATCAAAAACCTTTACAATGAGTTTCTTCATGAATTTATATCTTCAGTGGAGCAGAGAAGGTAGGTGAAAAACTAAATGTAGCATTAAAAACTAAAAAGAGGAAGAAGGTCGAAGCCCACTCTGTATAAATTCTGTGCATTAATCTGTGGCACTCTTGGGTGAAAGAGTGGTCTTCGTCAGGTTTCCATTTACTCCAGGTATGTCTTTGATGTACTCTGCTGCAGCATTCTGTAGTACTTCTAGTGAACTAAACAAAAATAAGTTTGCCATGCTGTGTAACTAATTCTCTTGATAGCGTAGGACTGTTGTCAGGGTGGGAAACTCTCTAGGAACATGGTATAGAATAAAAGCTGCATGGGCACTCTGTCCTTTAAGGGGAAAAAATTCTGCTGGTGTACAAACCCTGACATACATAAATTTCTGTGTGCTGTACCCTCTGTGTGCTCCATGATGTCTTCGATCTAGTACTTTGCCTCTCAAACACTAGATTAAGGCTCAAAATCTTCTATTATGTGCCTTGAACTCTTTGCTGCTCTCGTACTTTCTCTGTTGATGAAAACTGCGCCTTTAATGGCTCTGGGAGAGTTCTACAGGATTCAAACTCTGTTCTTTTAATGCAAGTCCTGTCATGGTTCCTTCCCAGGCCCTTTCTTCATAATTCCAACTCCTGCAAATGGTCTTTTCCTGTGTTCTCTGTCACTGTGACAGGGGCTGTGAAATATGATGGCTTTCACCAGCTGATAACCCTGCAAAATACGAAAACCTGTTAAGAAAAACACGTATGGAGGTGGTGGATGCAGCGGAGACGACGAAAGTGGACGTGGACGATGACTGCAGCGAATACTGTGGAGGAAACATGAAACAATAGGAAATGCACGTGAGGCGTCGTGACAGACAGTTTAATCGTAAAACATTAAACCTTGACCTTGGAATGAAATATAAATATAGGGACAGGCGAGAAAAGCAATGAGACACGTGGGGTGATGACGTGGTGGTACGTGGTCAACGGCGGGCGTGAGAATGAGTCTAGACTGTCCAATCTCAGGAGGAGATCGACGGCTAGGGACGCGGCGAAGGGCGATGGACAGTGGGCCAGGGGTGCGGGTGCCTCTGGTTAAACTCCGTGCAACTTCGTGGAGCGACAACCGTTAGATGGGTGATCACAGATCGGACGGCTGATCTGTATATTTCTCCGTGTCCCAGGCCGAAAGATAATGCGCGATGAGCAAGCGGTTTTGAAATAGTGCCGCTGCCACGCGTCGTTTGATGAGTGGAATCGCTGTGAAATGGGGAAAACCGCCCGCCCTTCAAAAGTGGTGCAATGAAAACCTACGGTTTCTGAGTAGTGCACGAGCGAGGAACACCAGGATAGATTCATTTTGGACCCTCAGATCAATGATTAAATGGACGACGGATCTACGATCGGAGCGGCAAACGGATAAGACGGTGGATGCTGCGAGGACGCGACGGCCGTCCGATCTATACAGATCGACGGTTTACAACTGCTCCCTATACCAAATGCACTAAGCGCTTTATACTTTGGCGCCTGGTCTTGGCATTGGGTCATGTGGAGGGAAAAATCTGCAGGGGCTTGGCTAAAAGGGGCTGGGACCCAACTATGGAGAAAATGGTTTTTGGGCCATTTTTAGTGCATTTTCAGGCCGAAAAAGGGTAACGATAGGGGAAGTAAGGGGAAATAAAACTACACCAGGGGTTTGTGTATGGTTTAGGGGGGATTTTGGGGAGGTTTAGAAGGATTAGGGGAGGGAATTTGGGGTAAAAGGGGAACTTTGAAAAAGGGAAAAAAGGGATGAAATGGATGACTCTGCAGGGGTACCAGGGGAAAATGAAGGCCTTTAGGAGCACAATTTTTGCAATCATAGAGGCTTCATAATGGGAATTAGCAGAGGGGATTTCATCACAGGGCACAGGCATAGGAGACTTCAAGGATGATGTGTATTCAAGGGAGATGCATTCATTGAAGGCTCATAAACAATTTAGCCCCTTACTTTGCTTGTCAAAATATTTGTAGGGGGCTAACAGAAGGGTCAGTTGATTAGAGATCTGGGGAGGCAGAAAAAAGAGAAGCAAGGAGAAGCATTAGTCAAGAAGCAGAGGTATTTGATTTCATATATATAATGAGAAACTGGTTCTGAATGAGAAACATGTATTGACTGCTGGAATTGTTTATGAAAGTATGAATAGAGTGTTCAGGGTTTGTGGACAATGTAAACTCTACACAAAGGGATTTAAAGTGTGAATCCTGTATATGGTGGAGGAATTGATGATTGTGAGTCTATCAAGGTTCATAAACAGTTTTAAATAAATTCTGTGGCAAAGTTTTTTTTTTTTTTTTTTATGGTATTCTACAGAAAATTGAAGAAAATCCATATACTGTTGAGGCAGGGTTGAATGTGAGATCGAGAATGAATAATCAATTGTGTAAATTCTGTATGGGCCATATATGTATCCCTTAGTCAAAACTTGTGTGATGGAACCCTATGATTGATTGTGTGAATAGAAATTGTAGTGTTTCAGAGTTCATTGTTATGTTGACAATCCCCTGAGGGTCCTACCTCACGGTGTATTGATTTGTACATGTTGTGTAGAAAATAATTGAATTGTTTCTGTATAGAAACTCAAGAGGCCGACTCTATTCATGTGGCATAGCAGAGTAAACCTCTGTCATTTAAAGAGAAAGGCGATTTTAGTAGTTCGGATTGAGCAGCAGTGAATTGGTAATGACACATTGAATAGCATGCAACAGTGATTAAAATTGGTGAAGAGTATGTGAGATACGGAAATGCATCAAGAGATGAATTAATTGCAGAAGTTCCATAGCGAAGGTTCAAAGTGAGTATTGTGAAAGGAAGACAATCTGCAGCGTTCAAGAGGAACCGAAGGCATAGAGGCAGAAATCATCATAGGTTGGTTATCGGACTTGGTTTGTTTAACCTGTTCCGATTGTTAAAATAAACTAGCAGCGAAATGGAATTCAATTCCATAAAAATGTGAAGTAGGGTTCTGTTAAAAGAGTCGTGAATCTCTGTGGAAGGCGTGAACCCCAGTCTAAGTGATAAACCCTGTTGTATAGAACGCGAAGATTCGCTAGAATCTTTGTTCATTGGAGTAAAAGAGCATTGTTTTATTGCCGACAGAGTAATATCTGTGGGACTTAACCATTGAGTTAGAGCTATGAATCAAGTCGAAGAACTGTGTTAACCATAGTAAGAAACTGAGTTAAGTACTGTGCAATTACTTGGAGTGGTTTTGTGAAAACAATACCACCTTCATCGCGCTGCTTTTGGGCTAGGAGAAAAAACTCACAAAACAACACGATCCAATACATTTGTGCCACGTTAGCAGTCCAAAACCGACCATATCGCGTTTCTTTGGAACGCTAATATTCTGTCTGGAAAAAAACACGATATCAACTTGGTTCATCCGATCTGGAGGCCAGTGGATCAAATGATGGTCGCGCCATAAGTTGCACGGGAGATAAGTTAAGGTATGGCCCGGTTGTTTTATGTTGAAAACCGTTCATTTACATGTTGAGGTGTGGGCCCCGTGGGTGAAATATATGTTAAAATGTTGTGTTGGTAGTGTAATCGAGTTCATAACACAAGTCCAAAGGTTGTGCACTGTATTAAGATTTTATTATAAGCTGAAGGTCGAACCATCGTATAAAGTGCTAAGGTCAGGTTTTTAAATAAATCAAATAAAAGGCATTGATTTATGGTTCGAGTCGAAAGGTTGAATACTGTTGCAAGGTTAAAATTATTAAAGCTCTTTGTTATAAAGGCGAAGGCTTATATAAAAGGGAGATATAGTTTAGGTGGTTCATTTAATTTACCAAAGGTAATATTATTCGAGAGTTATATAACAAAGGACTATAGTATTTCATTTAATCAATTCCTCGAATTGATTAATGAAATAGAGTTTACAAATGATATGGTGGTGTTAAATAATGCGTGAAGGATACAGAAAGATTCAATTGAAATAACCATTGAATATGTGGGCCCGAAGGTTATTTCACGCCGGTGTTATGTTTTAACCAAAGCTCGAGGTTATATATATATAAGTTATCTCCTGGGGTTTGAGTCTGAGTTATGGTTTAAACCAAGGTTGAAGACCTTATGATATTTGATGCTGAAACGTGAAAAGGTTATAGGCCAATGTGTATCAGAAATAAATGGGGGGACCTTACCTTTGAACAGTAAAAACGAGTTATACTGCAAGTTCTAAATGCAAGCCGATCCTTGTATAAATGAAACTGTTTGCTGAGCAGATTATTGTTATATGAAAAAGATATGCTTTCAGCTTATGATATATTGAGTTGTATTCCACAGTTGAAATATTCATTTGATGGCTTATGAAGTGGGTTGGACTATGGTTTAACCATATATTTGAAACAGGTAAAGTTTCCGCATGTCATTAAAATTTCCTAGGCTGGAATTTGGATTGAGCACAGATGTTTTATGCAAGAGATATCAAAGATTCCAGATATATGTTTGAAATTACCAGGTTGATAAATACCTTGAGTTTGCCCATATTGTTTGAGAATTATTTGAGTGAAAATGTGGGATGCACAGGTGTACAAGCACATAAAGCAGGAGAATATGCAGAACTGAAAAAGACAATGAACAGAGTATGCAGAACAGTTACCTGACAACAACAGAAAATAAAAAACCAACAAGCCAAGTGCTGGAAAGAAGACTGAGTGAAATTGATATATGTAACTGAAAATGTGAATGTAAATGTTTTAATTGATTTTATATTGTTTGTGATGCATTGGAAAGTCTCCGGTAGGAAAACAAAACTCCACTGTAAAACTGAAATTTGTATAAATTGCTGTATTCCTCTGAATGAGATGGAAAAAGAAATGAGAAGGCAAAAGGCAAAGAGTCAGGGATTTTCACTTCGAATTCCTACAGAATGCAAACAACCATGAAGTTATTTTATATAAAACAGGTAATATCCATGTGTAGGAGGTAACGAAAAGAGAGAGAGAGAATAAGAGAGGGTGCAACATAATTGAAGAGAGTTGAAGATTGTGAGAAATCTGCAGAATGGAAGAAAGCAGAAGAATATAAGAAAGCTGCAAGAGGTTAGAGATTACAGAAAGATGCAGAGAGGTTAGAGATTGCAGAAATGATGCAGAGAGGTTAGAGATTGTAGTAATGATGCAGAGAGGTTAGAGAATGCAGAAATGAAGCTGTGAGGCAGAGAAGAAAAAGGAGCTGATAGAGAATCTGAGAAGATGCAGAAATGATACAGGGCAGATATGAGGACTGATGGACAACAGAAAAGAAGGAACAGAACATAGCTGATATCCAAGGTAAATCAACAAGTGTTTTCTTTTGAAAGAGTAAGGAAGTTGGAGCTTCCCTATCAAGTTGTAGCTTGATAGATGTCAGTTGTAGCTGACTGAGGTAGGAGCCTCCTATAGGTTGTAGCCTGCAGAAAATAGATGGGATTTGGTGCTTCCACATCAAGTTGTAGCTTGATAAAATTTCAGTTGTAGCTGACTGAGGTAGGAGCCTCTTGTAGGTTGGTGCCTGCAGAAAATTGATGGGAGTTGGAGCTTCCTTTCAAGTTGTAGCTTGCAGAATTGAGGTAGGAGCCTCCTGTAGGTTGGTGCCTACAGAAAATTAGTGGTGAGAGGGATTTGGAGCTTGCTTTTGCATCACAACAATAATAAGATGTGGTTTTCTCCCTTTATGGGTTTCCACTTATATCTGGTGTCTCTGTCCATGATGTTTATGTGTTGATATGGTTTATCTCATCTGCTTAATACTTGCTGCTCTCATATTAAGTCTGCTGTTACATTATATTAATACTTGCTGCTCACATTCTAAGATTACTCACATGTTAAGTTGAACATGAAATGAAGATGTAAATAAGTTTTAATGAAAAAGTTTTAAAAGTCCATGAATGTGTTAAACTGATTCACCCCCCCTCTTAGTTTAACTAAGGGTTCAACATATATATATATATATATATATATACATATATATATATATATATATATATATATACATATATTTTAATTTTAATTTTACTTTTATTTTATGTAATTTGACTGATTGTTTTAATTAATAATTATAATTATTGTTTTAAATTAAATTTTTGATTTTATGTACTTTGACCCAATCACAGCAACATAAATCCATCTAAATCACAGAACATGAGTGAGAGAGATCAAATTTCTTTTGTTGAAAACTTATTTTAGAATACAAAAAACAATGTGTAATTTTTTAGTGTTTAAATTGCCTTTTTGAATGTTATAGAGATTACATAACATGTGTATTGAGCCATTTTATATTAATTCATATTAAAATATTTTATCCATAACCCACATTGTATATTTTATATTAAAATATTTTCTTTTAACATATAGCATAAGGTTTAAACATCTTACTCACATATTTTTTTTTTACTTCTAATTACTTTACATGATATTGAGTCACATGGACAACTAATTAAAAATGCATAGCATATATATATATATATTTTTCATTTTTATTATAACCGACATTGCTTTTCTATTTAAAGAATATTTTATTTTTATTTTAAGAGGGACGAACATACTTACACATTGCCTTCACACTGGGCTTTAGAACCAGTGTAGAAGAATTTTAACCACGGATCTACCTAGAGGGATCAAATCTCAAACTTGAAAAATGATTTACACCTCAATTAATACATTTTAGTGCTTGGTAAATATGTGATTAATATAGATCTATAAGGTAATTTTTCATTGTTTAAATTGTATATTTTGATATTTTATCATTATTAATATTTCACATTAAAAATTGAATTAGTTACAAGTAACTACTCTACTTTACCTTCAATTACTTTTTGCTTACACACACATACACATATAGAAACACACACTTTCTATAGAGAGAGAGAAAGTTCATACTGAAATATATTAGTTAATATGAGATTCAAATAGTTTATTTAAGTTCTAAATATTGTATTTATTACTTGAAGGGTGAAAGTGAAATAACATTACACCACCTCTTTCATACTAGGCTTTAAGAGCACCTCTCCCTAGAATCAATATTACCAACCATTTAATTTATACCAGCCTAGATCCATCTTAAATCCAAGTCTATCAAGTGCCAAGAAGGATCAAATCTCTCTTGGTGAAAACCTCTTTTATGAGTGCAAAACTTGAAGGTAGGTTTGCACCTCTAGGGATTTGATCCCTCTGGGAGATTGATAGATCCAAAGTTAAGATGGATCTAGGGTGCTTTAATTATTAATTTTATTTTTTTAGTTTATCTTTTATTATTATTATTATTATTATGATGTAATTTCACGGAGTCAAAATGTTTTAATTAATAATTTTCATTTTTATTTTTATGTAGTTTGATAGGGTCAAAATATTTAAATAACATAATATAACAGGAAATTATAACATATCTTCCATACTGGAGAGTGTCTTTCAGCTCAAAAATGTAATAAAATTAAAATAAAATAAAAAATTATTGAGTGGAGTGGCTCATTCTATTCCATACTCGAGTATCTTTCACCTAAAAAATGTAATAAAATTAAATTAAAAAAATATTTATTGAGTCAAGTGGCTCATTCTATGACCCAGTATGAGGGGGATGTGTAAGTTCGTCTCTCTGTTCATCAAATTGACACACACCCCTATAAAATAAAAATAAATTATGCTCTATATAGAAAAATAATTTCTGCAATAATAATAATGATAAAAAAATTCACTTGCCCCTATAAAATAAAAATAAATTATGCTCTAAATAGAAAAATAATGTCCGCTATAATTAAAAAAATGAATATGTTGTAAAGTAATTAGAAGTAAAAAAATGTGTGAGTAAAATGTTTAAACCTAAATATTTTAATGGTGTATATAATAAAATATTCAATGTGGGTTATCAATAAAATATTTTAATACTTGACATATACTTAAAAATATATTAATAATAAAAAACCATTTTAATTTGCATTGATAAAATGTCTCCATGTACATGTTATGTAAAATAATTTAATGTCAACTATGTATATATTATATACCATTTCTTAAAAAATTATGTATATATCATGAAAAAAATCAATTTTTATGGTGAAAATGTTTGTTTGGTCCTAGTTTGCACAAGAGGAAATTGGATCCCTCTAGGCTCATGTTAGATCCCTACTTAAGATAGATCTATGTTGGGGGATGTTTAAGTATGTCCGTCCATTCGTCAAATTGACATGTGCCCCTATAAAATAAAAATAAATAATGGGTGCCTCTATAAAATAAAAATAAATTATGCTCTAAATAGAAAAATGATATGAGGGGGATGTGTAAGTTTGTCGGTCAGTTCGTGAAATTAACATGTTCACCTATAAAATAAAAATAAATTATGCTCTAAATAGAAAAATTATATCGGCTATAATAAAAAAATATGTTGCAAAGTAATTAAAAGTAAAAAAAATGTGTCCGTGTGCATGTTATGTAAAATACTTTAATGTAAAATATGTATATATTATATATCGTTTAAAATATTAAGAAATGATTTTTGGGCATGTGGTATTGATGAGACATGGTATTGGCCCATGGTATGTTATGGTTAATAATATCCATGTTTAAGTGGGGTGAATATCCATGGTTAAAAATCTTGTTATATTGTAAGTATTATTTTGATTGTGAAATGAGTGATGATTTTTGGGCATGTTGTATAAAAATTTTGTTATATTGTAAGTATTAAGTTTTTATGTGCTTATTAATGAAATTTAAATATGACAACAAAAATATTATTTTAATTTATATGGTAAAATGGATCTTAATTTATAATTACTATTTATAACTTATATATTTTAATGTGATCTGTTGATATATCTCAAAAGTAATTGAAAACTTTTTTTGTGAAATGAAAAATAGTTTTGGGCATGTTGTATTGATGAGCCATGGTATTGTGATAAATCGTATTTACAAGTTAATAACATCTATGGAAAAATGTAGGTGAAACTCTGGTTAAACATATTATTATATTGCAGGTTTATTGTAAGTATTCAAGTTTTTATGTGCTTATTAATTGATTTTAAATATGTTTACAGAATCATTATTCTAATGTATAAGGTAAAATATATTTAATTTATTGTTGATATTTATATGTTATATATTATAATGTAATATGTATATTATAATTTTTTTAACTAAAAATATATTAGTAATTTAATAAAAACAAAATTACAATGTAACAAATTGAATTTTATTATTTTTATTACTTTTAACTTTTTACAAACAATATCTAGAAGTGATGATTGACGATACTAGTTTCAATCCCACTTCTTCACCCCTGTGTGAGCATCACCGATGCAATGAGTGTTAAGTGGACTATTCGAAAATCATGAGAAATTATTCAGTTGCTACTACCTCTCGTGGAAATGGTCATAAATTAATGACTTACTTAAAGCGGTTGAATCCCATAAAATGATATATAATATAATGCATTGCTAAACCCTCAATACTGAAATACCAAGAGTGAAGGGAGCTCTACTTTTTTTTTTTTTTTTTGTGAATTCCGTAGGACCTGACTTTTCTATTAGATAGAGCAAGTTGCTAAAGATATACAACCAAATTATGCTGCCTCAACCTGCCCGAAGGAAACCAGGTCTGTTGGCCATCTTAGAAAGTTGAAAGCTAACCAAAATTGGTACTGTTTCAATCGCTCAGTAGCGACATGTACTACACGACTATGACCATAATATTTACATATGAAACTACAATAATAAGTTCGATTGACAAAAAACATACAAAAACTAGTAAATCAGACAATGCCTAGCCATCCGAAAAATCCACTGGGGCTGGGGCTTTCACTGAGGACCCAGGCATCTCCACCCACTGCATTGCACTCAAATGTTCCTTGATTCATCCAATTCTGGAATTCTGTTGCATCTGGGTTTCTGTCATGGAGCTGATATCTTGCTTTATGTGATGAAGGTCAAAGAGAATGGAAGTATGAACTTCCTGGTCCTTCATACTCATCAATGCTTTAGCAACGACACACTTAAACTTCTAATATATTTTAACTGATTGCTGAAAGAGAGAGATCCTGCCTCGAGTACTACCCGAGTCAGTGAGAAAATCCATTAACTCTTGCTGTTGTTGAGCGCCAACCTCATCAACAGAACTCTGCTTTTCCCAACTCTGTATCCTTTCTTGAATATGCGGAGGGGTATTGACCATATACGTGTGGACCAACCTGTCAATCACCTGCTCATTAGTTTTCCGGCCTCTCTTGCTAGGCCTCACAGGGACATTGGATGGAGGACTGTGCGCTTTATGCTTGCGGCTAGAAGATCTAGATTTTGGCATTGTAAAACCAAAGGAGCTTGCTGAATATAACGGAATAAATAGAGGAGATTGGTGAGGACAGATAACAAAATCATAAGCAACAGCAGGGGTGGGCAACTGCATGCTAGCAGATAGTATTGATTCAACCCTTTGAAGATAGAGGGCAAAGCACCCAGCGAAAACCTTATAACAGAGCAGAAATAATAGAAAACCAGTGCGCTAACCCCACTTATAAGAACAATTGGCATGCATCTGTCGAGTCAAATGTAAACCCGCAGGACCAGTAAAATCGAAAATAAACCCCTTGAAATGCTCATGCAGACAAGTATAATGAATATCGAAGAGAGGGATGTGGACCCAAAAATAGAGACGTCACTGAAAGTAATGCATGTTTGAAATTAACCTCCCAGAACCATCATCAAATCACAGGCAGCAATGAAACGCCTGTAGAACCCAAGGGATGAGTGAAAAATAATTGGGAGGGCTCCTAAAACAAGGTTCAACTTTCAATTCAACATGCAACTTGCAGACAGGAATAAGGAAACCCAAACCCTGTGCATTAGCGATTTGTAGACCGACTGGTAAAGAAGAACGAGAGTGCAGTTGAAAGATAGAAATAACATACCAAAGCCTGGTTCTAGTAAGCTGGAGAGGTGAAAATCCACTGAAATACTGCAATATCCAATGCCGAACGCGAATCTGAGCACTACCAACCCTGATGGAAATGGAGGTAATACAGAATGGGAAAAACCAAAACAACATAAACCCTGAGAGCGAAGAACCGTGCAGGAGCATCACATCAATAAAAAGAGACATCATTACCAAAAATCGAGTGTGCATGCGAAGAGGCGATGCGTTAAGTGGGAGACTGACAGCCAGCTCAGATCTTAAATGCAACTAACAGATAGATCTGTGATCTACTGCCGATGATCAAGGTGGCACCCCGATCGGGGGTGGTCTTGGATGTCTCTGGCTACAATGAGTTGCAAAGAGTGAAATTCAATATTCCATGACCTTGCAGAAGGTGTGATGTCAATTTTTCTGTCAAGATTGTGACATCCCCAATTTGCGAGATAATCCACCGCTTCATTACAGGCTCGCTGAATATGAGAAGGAATAATGTAAGCGAATTGATTAACCAAGGTCCCAATATCTTGAAGTAAGGTTGTTGTGCGCCAAATTTTACTAATTTTAGCCCAAGGAGTACTGTGTTGCAATTTAGTCAAAGCAGCAATGACCATAGCAGAGTCGCCCTCAACAATTAAATGCTGGAAATTTTCCCGTTTGGCTATAATTAACCCTTCCTGAAGAGAAGTCAGTTCCGCCTCATTATTTGTTGCATAGCCAAGGTCCATTGCATAAACTCTGTAGATTGCACCGTGGGAGTTTCTGAAAACACCTCCCAGGCCTGCTTGTCCTGGATTTCTTTTAGAGGCACCATCAAAATTCAGTTTGATAAAACCGAGATGAGGCGACTACCAGGATTATTGGAGATTTTGCGATGGGACTCTGAATTTCCAGAGATTTGGAGATAACATTTGAGAATTGAGGTTTAAAGTTTGCAAAATTTATGCTTCAACCCCATCTACTTGCCAATCATCTTGCAACCATTTATCGACCAAGATAGTTTCTCTGATGCTAGCAGTGATTGTCTCCCAGACCATATTGGCAAGCGTCTCTTCACCTTTGAAAATTCGTTGATTACGTTCCTTCCAGAGATCCAAAATTAAGAACCCCAGTGCTAGTGTCCATGCTCGATTTAAAACAACACAGTGATAGCCACCTTTTCGCCACTTCAGTATTGTGTTAGGAATGTCCGAGGGATCCCGAGAAGATTACCGAAATGTGAATTCCAATCGGCGCTAGAGGAGTTCAACATAACTACAACTATTAAAGAGATACTCGATTGTTTCAGTGGCTTGCTTGCAGAAGGAGAAAATCGATGGCCCATACATACCTTTCTTCTGTAAATTATCCCACGTTAGAATATTCTTATGACTCAGAATCCAGAGGAAGTACTCCACTTTAGGCCAGTGGTGCATGGACTAGATTTTCTTCCAAAGAGGAGATCCTTGATCCTGGTGAATATGAGCATGAATTCGATAAGCCTCATGAATAGTGAACATCCCATGAGGTTGATAACCCCGGCGGAGATGTCAGTACCTGTTCTGGTTGTAATTTTGTGAGTAGTCAGCTCTTTATCATAATTAGACCATTGTAGGGTGTCTGGCGCACCAGGCCAATCAGCTTTTGTTTTCCATCTCCGCCATTGAGTTTGTTGAGGTTTTGTCCAATAATGACAAAGCAAGCGTTGTGGAGGAGTATTGGTAAATAGAAATATTTCTGCAAGATCCAGCCTAGTAAATAATTTTTCACGATGTTGCCACGAATCCTCCCAAAACAACGCCGTTGTACCTTCCCTTATTTCCCAGAAACTATGCTGGCGGATGAGAGATATATTGCCCGCTGCAAGATTCCAAATAGCAGAGCCTTTCGGAACAACATCAATTTTTAATTTCCGTGAAATTGAATGTGGCATCTCATACTTACTTTCTCAAATTTTCTTCCATAAGTCCTGGCCTCCCTGGAGCCATCGCCACCACAGTTTTGCACCCATTACTTGATTGAGGATGAAGGGGTCACAGAGACCAAGACCCCCTGAAGATTTGGATTTAATCAACGTCTGCCATGACGTGAGAGCCCACTTCCGACTATTTTGAGCTCCTTTCCATAAAAAATTTTTAAACATACAAACCAACTGATTACAGATACTCTTCGGGGCAGCTCGGCCTGAAAGTTGATAAATTGGGATAGATTGCAGAACTGATTTTAATAGTATTAATCATCTAGGAGCATTAAGCACACGAAACACCCAATTGTGTAGCTTTTGTGCCATTTTGGTAAGGAGCTCTCTCTAATCTTCAATTTTCAACTGGGTTTTACATAAAGGAATGCCCAAATATTTCATTGGAAAAGAGCCAATGCAAAAACCTAAGTGGCGGGCAAGATACACCTGACAAGCATTGTTAAATTTAAAGAAATGAACATAAGATTTATCATTGTTAACAAGAGTACCTGAAGTAGCCATAAAAAGATCAAGGAGTGTAAGAATGATTCAGATCTCTTAGACAGAAGCTTGGCAAAAGAGTAGAATATCATCAACAAATTATTGATGAGTCAAAGGAATATGAGGACCCCATAACTTCAAACCTTGCAGCTGACGCTGTGACAACAAGGCCTTAATTAATCGTCCCAATCCCTCTGCAGCTATAATAAAGAGAAAAGGTGACAGGGGATCGCCCTGCCTAAGACCACGAGAAATATTAAAAGGCTGAGTAGGAATGCCATTAAGAAGAATAGAGAAATGCAGCGTCGAAATGAAAGAAAACAACCATTGCAACCATCGCTAATCAAATCCAAAACCCTTAAGCACTGCCAACAGATAAGACCAATTAATTCTATCATAGGCTTTAGCTAAATCCAATTTAATTAACATGCCTTTTCGTTTTGTGGACTGCAACGAATGAATCGCCTCTTGCACTGTGATGATACCATCTAGGAATTTCCGACCTGTAACAAATCCTGTTTGCTCTGGTGAAATAAACAGTAGAAGAAGTGGCTTAAGTCTATTCACCATGATAGTAGAAAGAATTTTATAAATGACATTACAAAGCGCAATCGGTCGAAAACCCACCGGCATATCCGCATGCTCCTATTTCGGAATTAAAGTAATAAAGGTGGCATTAAGGGCTGGATAAACCTTACGATGTGTCCTAGATTCCTCAACCACGTCTGTTATATCCTGACCCATAAACTTCCAAGCCGCCTTAAAAAATTCGGCTGTAAAGCCATCCGGTCCCGGAGCTTTATTCCTGGGTAAGTGCATAACGGCTACTTCAACTTCCTCCAGAGTTACTTCACGTAGTAGGGCGAGATTCTGTTCCTGTGTGATGATAGAGGGAATATGCTATGTTATTTGGGCTATAGCATCTTCCCGGTTAGGTATGGGCTCTGTGAGAAATTGCTGAAAATGACTTCTCAATTCCTGCGCCATGTCATCATGTTGAACCACGCGATCCCCATTTTGATCTTTGAGAGAAAAAATGCGATTGTGCTGGCACCTCTGAATCATTGTTTTATGGAAAAAATAAGTATTACGCTCACCTTCCCGCAGCCATTGGATCCGTGACTTTTGCTTCCACAAAAGCTCTTCCTGTTTTCACCGTTCTTCAAGACAGCTAAGGGTGAGACCTTCTTCAAGAATTAATGCATATGTTAGGCCATGCAAGATCATTTGTTGTTGCAAATATTTCATTTTCTCCTGTAGACAAAGTTGGTCCTGATGAATGTTACCAAACTGCTCTTTATTCCACCTCTTTATTTCAATATTTAATTGTTTGAGCCTTAACTGAAACGAATGCATCTTATTCTGTCCGCGAATTAAATTTGTTTCCCACCACTGTTTAGCTTTGTCAAGAAACTGAGGATCTCAGAGCCATAAAAGCTCAAATTGGAATGGTCGATTCGTAGGCCCAGCTTTAACATCAATATCTATGCAAATAGGCCAGTGATCAGATCCCAATGATGGTAAAATTGCCGCTTCATAATACACGTCAAGACTGACTAGTTCTTCCGAGGCCAGAAACCTATCCAAGAGAGAGGATATTTGATGACGTTCCCCCCTTCGATTATTTCAAGTGAACTTACTATTAATAATTGGAATGTCAACCAGACGGAGATCAGTAAGAAGGTCTCTGAACAACTCCATATCTGGATCGTTATGCCGAATTCCTCCTTTCTTTTCATCTAAAGTTAAAATCATATTAAAGTCCCCTCCCAGGAGCCAATACCGTGCATGGAAAAGCTGTTTAAGAATACGAATGTCATTAAGAAAACTCTGGCGCTCCCCTGGAACAGATGGGCCATATACTGCAGAAATAAGGATCATTTCTTGAGATCCGATTTGTCGAAAATAACTTGATAGAATTCAAGGAAAGGCAAGCCAACGTTCCACTGCTATTTCTGTGGAGTTTCAAAGAACTGCAATGCCACCTGAGGTACCCCGAGCATCAATGGCCATTGACTCATAGCGGGGATGAAAAGTATGAAGAAAATCACTGAGTTTGGAGCCAGTAATTTTAGTTTCTTGAATTAACATGACTTGAGGTCTTTCAGATCTCAATTTCTCTTTTAAAATCCACTGCTTGCCTTTACTATTAAGGCCGTGTATATTCCATGAAATAACTTTCATTGAGAAAACTTAGGAGTTTTTTAAAATACCGTTGTTAATGGTACAATCTTACCTATATTGAGCATCATTTCCCCTACCAATTGTATGGATTCCTGCAAGGTTCTTCTGCCACATTTCTTTGGAGCTTTCGGAGGAGTAGGGGCTTTACTGGCCTATTCCACAGGTTGGACCTCCTTGTGTGCTTTCACGGTTAGATAGCGTTCAAAGGTTTCCTTATATAATTGTTTCTCATCAGGAGGAATGAAGCGGTCATCAACATTTCTCCAATCATGCAGTAGACGTTTCAAAATCCTTTCTTCAGTGCTAAGTTCTTCTCGATGTGGTTCAACATCCATAGGGCTCTGATCTGGTATCTCTTCGTTCACAGGGGTTGGTTCCGTTGCTGCAGTATCCTCAGCTGCTTTCCGTTTTCCAGATTGAATCTTTGGAGGAAGAGGTTCCTCTCCAGGGCCGCCTCCTTCCTATTCATCAACTGTTGGGTTTGAATGCGAGGGTGCACCATCATCCTGTAGGATCTCAAACTGATTGGTTTGGGGAGTATTTGACTTTTCCTGAACAAAGCTATTCAACAGAGGACCGAGAGAACGAGTAGTTCTTTTTTTGGGCAAAACTGGAGTAAAGCCATCATCCTCTGTCCCAGATTGAGATTGCGCTATGTTGGGAGGGGTCGGAACATATTTTTCCACAGGAACATTCAAAGGACAAGATTTGTACAGATGACCATATTCATGACAGCGCCTACAACGAAACGAAATGTGCTCGTAATCTAGAAGCTGAGTCCAGATTTTACCCTCATATTCCAACTCTATCATTTCTGGTAATGGCTCAGAGATATTCATGTATACACAAATGCGGGCAAAAGATGTATATCGACCAAGATGAGTGGTGTCAGCAATTTAAAAAAAATTTTGTAAGGAATTACCTATGCTTTCCAGAATAGCCGGAGCCCAAAAATCTATCGGAAGGCCAAACAAACGAACCCAGACAGGGACAGCAAGAAATTTCTCCTGGTCAGTGTTATAACATTCTTCCCATTGTCTAATAAAAAGACCAACATTGCTATAAAAGTAAGGACCACCTTCAAAAATTGGCTCTTTATCTAACAGATTAGTAAATATTACAGTAAAAAAACCTCGGGCCCAAAATTTAAGGTCAATATGACCTTTCGGTTGCCACTTTATTTCAATCCATTTCAGTAAATCCTTTTCTGTAGGCCACACTCCTATGAACTTACAGATTAAAGCATGGTATTTCATGTATCCATGGTACTCAGTCAATGTAGAGGCTGGGATGGTAAATCTTGGCTTCTTGATAGAGCGCGGAAAACAAGGCCCTTTGGATCGAGCCTGCCATTCGGCTCCAAGAACTGGCGGAGTTGGAGGAATTCCACCACGCTGCTGATGCACCGAAGACCGTTCACCAACAGTAATGTTACGAAAGGAGGGGGCTGCTGCACCCCCCTGAAGCGGCCACCATAAACAAAGACCCACCACAAAATACAAGGTCTGCAACTGTGATGCGTTCAAACCCTAGGTAACCGTATTCCTGGATCGCCTAAGAGCATTCTTGGAGTTCGTTTTTTGCAGGAAGGGAGCTCTACTTGAATGGTTCATGAGGCACAATACTTGATAAGGTTTTGCAAATGGGGTAGCAAAATAAGTGGGCTGGATTGTGGGGAAAAAATACAAAGTTAAGCACGCTTGAGCCCGAGGCAATCTGGGATGGGTGACCTTCTGGGAAGTCTTGGTTACGGGGTGTAAGCCCCGGAAGTCATGAAGATATGTGATTAATTTCACTAGTTTAAATCCCACTATTGTACATATTAATATAAATTTAACATATTAAGGGACATGTATGGGTGACCTCCTGGGAAGTATCGGTTACCAGGTGCAAGCCCCGGAAGTGATGACTATATGTGATTCATTTCACCAGTTTCAATCCCACTTCTTCAATAATATGTAAATGTTTACCAATATTATAAATTGTACATATTACTATAAATTTAACATATTAAGGGACGTGTAAAAATGTTGGAAATTTTTCTTACATTACACCTACACATCAACCTGGGTTGTTTAGTGCGACACAATAACTATATTAGACATCATTTTTGGGATTCAACTACTTTAAGTAAGTCATTCATCTATGAACATTTCCAAGAGAGGTAGTCTTAACTGAATAAATTTTCATGATTTTTGAATAGTCCGCTTAACACTCATTGCATATTACTTTTTTCAGAAAACAAATTCTTTATTGTAACTACACAAAACTAACATTTTATTTATTTTTTCTAGTATATATTTAACTCTTTAAAAAAAAGTGAATAAAAATTATGAAATCAATATACCCATTGTTAATTAATACAACAATGTTAAGTAGTTAAGGAGAAAACAATTACTTATGATGGGGTAAAGGGAGGTAAAAATGACCCAAAAACTATCCCATGTGAGTAGAATAAATTTTGTTGATAGTTTTTTTTTTTTTTTTGTGAGTCAAAGGTACTTTATTATATTATCATGAAAATAAATAATACAAAATGTGTCTCAATGACTCCCTTGACTTCACTCTAACCAGATTTGTTAGCTAGGAGAGTCAGAGTATGCAGAAGATGTTTCCATTTAACCATTATTTCTGATAGGCTGATT
Organism: Pinus albicaulis; assembly: GCA_034641835.2. NCBI lineage: Eukaryota > Viridiplantae > Streptophyta > Pinopsida > Pinales > Pinaceae > Pinus > Pinus albicaulis. The sequence goes on from CM076579.1 coordinate 236,487,383, forward strand.
AGCCATACAAACCAAAAAGGAAACAAAATGAACAGAGAATATGTAAGCATCTTATCACAGAGGTGGTTGAGGAAGAAGCACAGGAAGTGTTGCAAATAGGCCAGATCTCTCATTCATGTGAAAATCAATATGTCATTCTTGGGCCTCTAAATCATGTAAGCGGTCATTGGTACGACGTTGGCTCCGACGAATGTTATCCAACTGTTCCAAAATTTCATTTTGGTTAAATTAGATGTCATTCATGTAAGCCACCAAATCATTTCTATCCTCATATCTACGCTCCCTGAGGATATCCAGGTTGGCTTGGACTCCTCATAGTTTCTCAACTATTGATTCTAGAGTTGTTGGTGCATCCACATGTCCCGAGGAGCAACCTTGGGCATGGGCCACCTTCCCCTCATGCTCCCCGCTTTTCGAGTCTACCATTGACAAGTTATGGCTATTGGCTTGGTGCACTATATAAGGGCCTTGTTTCCATCTTTTGCAGTGAGGACGACCTCTTTAATGAGGCATGACTGACTGCACAAAAAAATACCAGGTCAAGTTTGCATAAGGGACCATGATTGCCATAAAGGAGTTTCCCACCAGAGCCCAATCTAAATACCCAAGGACCCAACAAAGACGAGGAGAACCACATCCTATATCAAGACATGACCCAAAATGATAAGGGGTGGTTGTAAGTTCGTCCAATCCCAAGCAAATTACACCACCAACAAAAAAAGGGTCATAATTCAAATAACTCAGCCACCCCACCCCCAAGCCAAAACACCAAACACAACAATGCCCAACCAAGAATGAAAGATCATAATCGTAGCCCTGAGACAAAAAACATAAATAGGAGGGTCCAGGGAGAGGCAAGACAAAAATGTACTCATATTTAAAAAGAGCAGAAAAAGAACAGATTCCTAGAATGCAAAGCATTCACCACCCAAGAGCCGCTCAATGCAACCCCTCCACCACAGACACAAAAGACCCCTAAGAGGTGCTACAACATTATTAACCCACACATAGTCTCTTTCATGAGCCCAACTCCAAACACCAAGATGGAAACACAACTGAATCCAAAAACCAAACACCATTGGAGTAAGAACCATCCATGAATACCATAAACAAAGAGAAAGGGTTACCTATAACACACAAGGGGCTAGGCTAGAAGCGTCACCACACCACGAGCTAAAGCCAGAGCTCCCACATTTTGAAGTAAACCCACAACAGAGACTTGAAACTCCACTCAATTTCACACTAGGGTCCCAAATTAAATCCTAGGAACCAAACCTGAAGCAAGTTGATGCATGATGGGTAACCACTACGCTTTACTAGCTAAACTAATTTTAGGGCGAGCAAGCATGGCCACCGATGCTCAACCTCACCACTCTGCACCCAATGCTCATCAACCTTTATGTTATGACGGCACACCATTATATCACCTGCTACTGATTCTGGAGAGTTAAGATGACAAACATCCCATCACATTAATCCATGATGGTCTTGTAGCATGCCCACTACGTGCCTTGAGGGGAAAACTCTGAGCCCAGTTGGACATCCGTTTTCCCACCCCCATCGGGGAAATTTTGTTGATAGTTATTTTTATGTAGTTTTTATTTAAATTTATATATTTTTTAAAATAATAAAAGTAGATGTAAAATAATAAATTTAATTATTATATTTTTATAAAACAAATTTATATGAGAAATGTAGTTTTGAAAATTCCACATTTGTAATTGTAATTTGATAAAATTAAAATAAAAAGAATGTAAAATAATAAATTGTATTTTTATTTTTTATTTTTAATATGGGAAATGTGTTTAAAGGGGTTGGATTTAATGGTGGAAGTGAGGCATTTTTTCATCATTGGATAGGTTCAATTTAGGTGAAAGCCTAGCTTTAATTACATGGGGATACCTTGAGTTAATAGTTGAATGTATAGTTGCACCCAAAGAGACTAAATTGGTCTCATGATCTCTCCACACATAAGTGGATCAAAGCTCCCCAACACCCTTATTTTAAAAGTCAATTTAATTTAACTTGGGTGCTTGGGAGAAATGTTGCTATCCTCCCCACCTAAAATTTCCACATGTGACATAATAAACTCATAGTTTAAAAAAGAAAATGACATATGAAAAAATGTCATATGAAATGAGTTACGATTTTTCTACCATAGATGAGCCATGGTATTGGCCCATGGTTTTGTAACAAAGCCTATTTACAGATTAATAATCTCCAAGATATAGTGGGGGTGACTATCCATAGTTAAGAATCTTGTTGCATGCTTTTTAAAAATGTATATTTATTTACCTCATATATTAATTCTTTTTATTATTAATAATAAAAAATTTAAATAAAATTATAATTTAGTTAATTTTGATGAATATTTTAAGCAACTTGAGATGTATGATGAAACAAGTGTTTTGATGCCTATTATGGATTGATGTCTATCGTCATTTATACGTCATTTAATTTATTTTATTGCATTAATTGCTCCAAAAGGCACTCTCATGGTAGAAATATTGTAATGTAATGTAATTTCAAGCATTTTAATTCAGTCAAAATAAAATAAATTATTATTTTTATGATTTTTTTATAAATTATTACTGGTGGTTTTAGAGCTCCAAGTTTATGAGAAGCTATGGTATTGGCCCATGGTATTCATGTGGAATATATCCTATTTAAAGGGTGAAATTAAACCAACCTAGATCCATCTTAACTCTGGATCTACCAAGTTCCTAAAGGGATCAAATCTCTTGAGATGCAAATCGCTTTTAGAGTGAAAAGAGATTTGATCCCTCTGGGTGGGTGCTTGATACAAGTTAAGATGGATCTAGGTTGGTTGTAGTGATTTTGAACTTTATTATTTAAACACAATTTTCTTCATACAGATAACAAAAATAAAATTAATAATTGAGTGGATAGGTTCTCTCCAACCTAGTATGGAAGAGATGTTGTAAAGTTATGTTATGTTATGTAAACATTTTGACTTCCTTAAATTTCATAACTATAAAAATAAAAAATAAATCAAAATTAAAAAAAATATATATATAATACAATATAATTATTAATTAAAACATTTTGACTAGGTCAAATTACATAAAAATAAGATAAAATAATAATTACAAGTATCAATTAATAATTAACTGACCTAAAAAAGTTTTCACCTCAAGAGATTTGATCCCTCTCAACCCTTGGTAGATGAGGATTTAGGTTGGTATTAAATATAATCATAAATTATTAAGTACATATATCTTCTAACTAAGATAAAATTTGAGTAACCGTTTGTTTTTTAAATTTTACCCTATTGATCAACTCATAATCTTGCTAATTGATTGTAAAAAAAAATTTCTTTCATACCTTTTCACTGATAATGTCTTCAATTCTCTTCCGAAGTTGACTTATTGTTGTTGGTTCAAATTCATATATCAACTTCGTGTAATGCTAACTCTTTGTTGTTGTTTTTGTTTTTTAAGTTACATTGTACATGCCTGTAGCATTTGACGAGCCAATCCAAAAAAAAATAACAAAAATGGTCTCATACAAAAAGAAAAACTAGCCATATGATCATCATATGTTCTTAAAAGAAACATCCTCTTGAAAAATAGAACTAAACTTTCAGAAGAAATTTATCCATAATATGCCTAATTTTTTTTTTAAATAAGTATATGGAAATTTATAATGTAACTTCCATATAAGTTATCCAAAAAATACATATAAAAAATAACAATTTATAAATAAAAAATCACAAATCTATGAAAGGAAGGTGTTGGTATGTCTAGACAGTCCCATCTAGGAACTCATTGATCTTCCATACTCCAAAATATTGTCGTAGACCTTTTTGCAAAAGGATTTGTGCATTTGCATTCTATTCATTGTCTATATGGTAACAACAAATGAAATGAAAAGACTGTTTTAAACAATAAATCTCTTCAAGAATTGTAGAAAAACTATGAGAGAGACATCTTTAGACAACAATGAACCAATTTATGGCATTTAGAGAATATACAAAAAATTTAAGAGAGCGAAATTCATTTTCCAGGGCCCATCATAAAATTAATTTTAGTGAGAGAAGATCGACGTAATTGTTAGATCCTCTGCCCAGGCCAACTTTGGATTTCAAATAGTGCTAATTACAAAAATATAAGATTAAACCACCTCCACAAACTCCATTTTCATCTAAAGCCCCATTAAATTATGACCATGGAATTTGAGGATTTAATTCTTCAATAGTAATAGCTCGAGGCACATAACTTTGAAGGCAGAAGAGAAAAAATGGCAACAATTTCTGCAACAATGAGGGATGGTGTTGACGAAGAGTCATGAAATGTGGTATTCTTCCTGGCAAGCCAAATACCCCAAAAAAATAACAGTGGGGTATTCCTTTGTTTTTACTCTTGGGTCGAATCCCACCAGGATTTCCAGGCCTCCCCTAACACAATGCCTCTCCATTCCATATTGCAACCTAAGAACTACTTTGTTTTTCCACTATACCGGTGGCAAACGGACAAGAGATAAATAGATGTGAAAATAATTCTTCCGCGTTGTTACATAATATACACTAGCTAGGGCCCTATTTATCCATTTTCGAAGATTTTCCCATGCTGGAATTTTGTTTCTAATGAGGTACCAAAGAAACAACCTAGATTTTGTCGTGCAAGCCAATTTCCATATCTTATTCCACAACCAAGTAGGTTCAATTCTCATCCAGATTTAATCTGAAACTTGTGGATGAATTTCGGGTTATAAAGACTAGAAGACGAGTGAACCCAGCATAGGGAGTCATCTTTATCGCAAATTCTGATATGAGAAATTTTGAGAGCTGCAACACAACCTTTCCAGATACCAACATAGTCATCGTTTAAATGTATCTATGCCACAATATTCCAACCTTGTGACCAGAAACTAGTTCTCCTCTCATCCACAATTTGGTATAAAAATGTGATCCCCTGTTCATTCACAGAAGCCACCAGCTCCTAAGGAATACTAAATTTTTTAGGGAAACCTACCCAAGGTTTAATGCCTACTCTAAATTTGTTCCATTACCAACTTGCCATGTGAGAGCCTCAATGATTACATTGAAAGAGTAAAAAATTTCTTTCCAAATAGTTGATGAGTTTGACACCTATTTGTTGGCCTTTCTAATCCATTCATCCAAAGAAAGAAAAAAAAATATTTCTTTAAAATAACCACAATCCAAATATTTGCAGCAAAAATGATCCTCTAGCTTGATTTTTATAGTAATTATTTGGAAAAAGTATGTAGATCCTTTAAACCCTAGCCAACCCATGCTTTTGGCAAGGAAATCTAGTCCCAACCTACCCATGGGAGAAAAACTTCTTCCTTTGCACCTGCCCAAAATAACCTTCCATAAAGCTTATGAATGGATTGCAATATTCCCTTTGGGACCCATGTAAGTGAAATCCAGTACCAAAGGATTTCCTCAAGCACCGCTTTGATTAGGACCAGTCTACCAACTCTTGAAAGCCACTTAAAACTCTAATGCTTGATTTGTTTTTCCTCCTTTTCTAAAAGCCACATTCGATTTTCCTTCTTGTATGAGTTAGGCTTTAGATGGACGCCCTAATATTTGAAACTTTATCTCATATATTTAGCTTCAAAAGGAACATATGATTACACTCTAAGAACCTCCCATTGAGCGAGACCTTCATAAGCTAGGGACAATTTTCAAGCATTTATGATCATGCTTGTCACTTTCTAAAAGAGCAAGACAAAATCCTTTACAGTTTCTAAGTCCTTCCTGGAGCCATTGCTAAATATCAATATGTCATCAACAAAAAGGAGATGACCGATAAATAGGTTTGTATCCACTTCAATGTTCGGTCCCTATATTACTAGTATAGTTTCTTATTGTTGTTACTGTAACCCCCATAATTTTATTATTGTGCCCTTATATTATTATTGTTAGGTCGGCTAGGATTACATTGTGGACACATGGACTCCTATATATAGAAAGGAGGTTTTTTCATTTGTATCATCCAAGAATTGTTCATTCATGTAATGTATTGGAGGTTCCCCCCTTGAAGTGGCTTATTTCTAAGGCGTTGATCTCTCTTTTCTTCTATTTTTGGAGTTGGTTTCATAACATTTGGTATCAGAGCTTTGGATTCTAGGGTTTCGCTGCTCCAAACAAGTCATCGTGGAATTTTCGCTATGAATTTTTTTCTACGAAGGTTTAGAAGCTGAAATTTTTACAGAGCGAATTTGAAATCCTAAGGAATGTTGTGTAAAAATTTCAGATCTTGGTTCGCAATATTTTCAGAGATATGATCTATGGAAGTTATGGTTTTTTTAGTCTTCCGAATTTCACCTAGAACAGGTCATCGTGGAATTTACGCTATAAATTTTTTTCTACGAAGGTTCAGAAGCGGAAATTTTTACAGAGTGAAGCCGAAATCCTGTGAAAATTCCTATAAAAATTTTAGATCTTGGTTCATAATAGTTTTGGAGATATGATCTGTGGAAGTTAGGGTTTGTTCAAGCTCTCGAATTTCATCTCAAAGAGGTGACTGTGGGAAAATCATCATAACTCTCTCTTTGAGCATCAGATTGGAATTCTGTAAAAATTGGCCTTAAGTACATAGACTGTAGTTTCTTGTGTATCAATTTCTGAGCCGAATGAGAAAAAAGTGACTCGTGGCACGTCATACAAGTTCACTCTACTGAACCAGTCCATAATTTGGTCATTGTGGGAGATTGGGAATAACTTTGCCTTGAAGAATCCAAATTAGGTCGGACCTTTGGCATTCGAAAGAAGATTCAGAGTGCTACTACATGGCTAAATTTCAGATATTGAAGATCCGAAATCACAGAGATAATTCAATTTCAATACTGAGCTCCTCAAAAGCAAGAAAAAAGTGTGTATTTATTATTATTATTATTATTTTCTTTTTCAGTCCAAAAATTTGTAGCAAAAAGGATCCTCTAGCTTGATTTTTATAATAATGATTTGGAAAAAGTATATATATCCTTTAGACCCTATCCAACCCATGCTTTTGGCAAGGAAATCTAGTCCCAACCTACCCATGGGAGAACAACTTCTTCCTTTGCACCTGCCCAAAGTAACCTTCCATAAAGCTTATGAATGGGTTGCAATATTCCCTTTGGGACCCATGTAAGTGCAATCCATTACCAAAGGATTTCCTCAAGCACTGCTTTGATTAGGACTAGTCTACCAACTCTCGAAAGCCACTTAAAACTATAATTCTTGATTTGTTTTTCCACCTTTTCTAAAAGCCACATTCGATCTACCTTCTTGTATGAGTTGGGCTTTAGATGGACGCCCTAATATTTGAAACTTTATCTGATAGATTTAGCTTCAAAAGGAAGATATTATTACACTCTAAGAACCTCCCATTGAGCAAGACCTTCATAAGCTAGGGACAATTTTCAAGCATTTATGATCATTCTTGTCACTTTCTAAAAGAGCAAGATGAAATTCTTTATAGTTTCTAAGTCATTCCTGGAGCCATTGCTAAATATCAATATGTCATCAACAAAAAGGAGATGACTGATAAATAGGTTTGTATCCACTTTAATGTTAGGTCCCTATATTACTAGTATAGTCCCTTATTGTTGTTACTGTAACCCCCATAGTGTTATTATTGTGCCCTTACATTATTATTGTTAGGTCGGCTAGGATTACAATGTGGCCACATGGACTCCTATATATAGAAAGGAGGTTTTGTCATTTGTATCATCCAAGAATTGTTCATTTATGCAATATATTGGAGGTTTCCCCCTTGAAATGGCTTATTTCTAAGGCGTTGATCTCTCCTATCTTCTATTTTTGGACCTGGTTTCATAACATTTAGTATCAAAGCTTTGGATTCTAGGGTTTCGCTGCTCCAAACAGGTCATCATGAAATTTTTGCTATGAATTTTTTTCTACGAAGGTTCAGAAGCTGAAATTTTTATAGAGTGAAGCTGAAATCCCGAGGAATGTCGTGTAAAAATTTCAGATGTTGGTTTGCAATATTTTCTGAGATATTATTTGTGGAAGTTAGGGTTTTTTTAGGCTCCCGAATTTCACCTAAAATAGGTCGTCGTGGAATTTGCACTATAAATTTTTTTCTACGAAGGTTCAAAAACAGAAATTTTTACAGAGAAAATCCAAAATCCTATGGAACTTATTATAAAAATTTCAAATCTTGGTTCACAATAGTTTCAGAGATATGATCTGTGGAAGTTAGGGTTTGTTCAGGCTCCCGAATTTCATATCAAATAGGCGACTATGGGAAAATCATCATAACTCTCTCTTTGAGCGTCAGATTGGAATTCTGTAAAAAGTGGCTACAATTAAATAGATTGTAGTCTCTTGTATATCAATTTCAGAGCTGAATGAGAAAAAAGTGACTCGTGGCATGTCGTACAAGTTCGCTCTACTAAACCAGTCCATAATTAGGTCATTGTGGGAGATTGGACATAACTTTGTCTTGAAGAATCAAAATCAGGTCGGACCTGTGGCATTCGAAAGAAGATTCATAGTGCTACTATAGGGCTGAATTTCAGATATTGAATATCCGAAATCACTGAGATAATTCAATTTCAATATTGAGCTCCTCAAAATCAAGAAAAAAGTGTGTGTGTATATATATATATTCCAAATTGCATAAGTCTTGTTTGAAGAATCAATTTGAATTGATTCAAAAGGCATATTGTAGAATAGATATCAGTATTGGGTTCTGATATGCCCCCTAAAAAGAATTCAACACCCATTAAGCCTTCATAAGGCTCTACTATGGCTCATGAAGATGAAGAAATGCAACATGACATATCAAAATTACAAGAGAAAGTGCACCAAATTTTGCTCTCACAAAGAGCAACAAAAAATGAAATGGATGTTTTGAAGAAAAGCGTGGAAGATAAGATGGATGGTTTGAAGGAAGGCGTGGAAGCTACGATGGATAGTTTGAAGAATGGTATGGAAGAAAATATGGAAGTTTTGAAGGAATACATGAAAGGTTTGAAGGAAGGTTTGTCAAAGTTGATACAAGAAATTATTCCTAATGGCGAAAATATAGTAGAGGAAACTCATGATGAGAACAAAATAAATGTTAATCGTGATTTCATAATCTCTAATGTTGGATTGAAGAACCACCATATTCCAAAGATGGATATGAGGAAGTTTGATGGCAAGGATCCCGTAACATGGATACTACATATGGAGCAATATTTTGATCTCAATAATGTGCAAAACATGCAAAAGGTACACATCACAAATTTACATTTAGAACAAAATACATTTGTATGGTATCGATTGCTTTTCTCCCGTAAAAAAATTGTCACTTGGTCAATTTTTACGGAGGAAATGATAACACATTATGAGGATACAAATAACAACACCTTCTTTAGCCAATTGATAAATCTCAAACAGAAGGGTTCAATGGTGGAGCACATTGAGGATTTCCAAATATTGAATATAAGGGTAACTGATATTCCAGAGGAACACATGATTGATGTCTTCATAGGGAATTTAAAGGATAACATCCAACATGAAGTTCGTGTTTGGGAACCTAATTTATTGGAGAAGGCATTCAGGTTGGCAATAAAAATTGAATGTAAAATTATGACGATAAGGAATCCTACCACTCACATCTATAAAGATGGAAGTGTTTCTACTCCTAGAATTCCACAACCTACAAGGTTGACACCACAACAATTGGAAGAAAAAAGAGCAAAAGGGCTTTGCTACAGTTGTGATAGAAAATACACTAAAGGTCATAAGTGTGTTGAGAAGAAATTATTTTATATAGATTGTGAAGAGGAGGAAGAAAATGAACAAGAAACTTCAAAATAAGAGGATATACACCAGGAACCAACCCTAGAAGAAGAAGAAATGAGTCTGACCATATCGTGTAATGCATTGGCAGGAATTACCACTCCTCAAACTCTCAGGATAGAAGGACATATCAAGAAGAAAAAGGTAATAGTGCTGATTTATTTGGGTAGTACCCATAATTTTATTCATTTTAAGGTAGCCAAGGAATTGAATTGTTTCCTATACCAAACACCAGAATGTCAAGTGATGGTTGCAAATGGAGGAACTATAAATTTCTCTGGAAAATGTCTTAATATCAAGCTAGCCATGGGGGAATATGTATTGAATAGTCAAATTATTTCCATCCCAATGGGAGGTGATGATGTTGTACTAGGAGTACAATGGTTACAATCTTTGGGGACGATAACTTTTAATTTCAAGAACTTTTCTTGAAATTTTTTCGGAAGGAAAGGAAATCGAATTACGGGGTATTACAGGGAAGCCAGGAAAGATAATAAGCTCTAATGTCATGAAAAAGCTTCTGAAGAAAGAACAACGAGGTGTAATTTCACAATTATGCTCACTAGAATTTCCAACATCAAAATCATCTATTTCTCCAGATCTCCAAAAAGTCTTGGACAATCATTCCAAGGTGTTTGAAACTCCCAAAGGACTCCCACCTATTCATGATCATGATCATGCTATTCATTTGATTCTAGGAAGTGTTCCTCTAAACACCAGGCCTTACAGATATCCTTATGTCCAAAAGAGCGAAATTGAAAGTATGATTGCATAAATGTTAGAGGTTGGTATAATTCAACCTAGTCAAAGTTCTTGCTCTACTCCAGGAGTATTGGTGCACAAGAAGGGTGGATCATGGCGCATGTGTCCGGATTATAGGGAGCTCAATAAGCTCACTATTAAAGATAAATTTCCCATTCCTGTGATTGATGAATTATTGGATGAATTACACGGAGAAATTTATTTTACCAAGTTGGATCTTCGTTCATGATATCATCAAATTAGAATGAAGACCGAAGATATTCCAAAAACAACATTTCGAACTCATGAGGGTCATTATGAGTTTTTGGTCATGCCTTTTGGCCTTACCAATGCACCTTCTACATTTCAAGGGTTGATGAATTCCATTTTCAAACCCTTCCTTAGAAAATTTGTGCTAGTATTTTTTGATGATATACTAATCTACAATGGGTCTTGGAAGGATCATGTTCAACATGTTGACAGGATGCTCAAACTATTGGAGGAGAAACAATTATATGCAAAAACATCCAAATGTTTCTTTGGAGTACAAGAGGTGGAATATTTGGGTCATATTGTATCTTACGAGGGTGTTAAGGTAGACCCTAACAAAATTAAAGCCATTAAGGAATGGAAAGTCCCCACAACCATAAAGCAGTTGCGCGGATTTCTCGGGTTAACAGGGTATTATCGCAAGTTTGTTAAGAATTATGGGAGAATAGCAGCACCTCTAACAACATTATTGAAGAAAGATGCATTTTCATGGACTCCTGAAGCAACTAAGGCCTTTGAACATCTTAAAGAGGAAATGTGCCTAGCACCGATCTTAGCTACGCCAGACTTCACAAAAACCTTTATTGTGGAATGTGATGCCTCAGGAAATGGAATTGGTGCTGTTTTAATGCAAGAAGGAAGACCTATTGCTTTTGAAAGTCGTCCAATCAAAGGAAAGTATTTACAGAAACCTATTTATGAGAAGGAAATGTTAGCAATACTACATGCACTAAAGAAATGGCGAACTTACCTAATGGGAAGACACTTCAAGGTAAAAACTGATCATGATAGTCTTAAACACTTTTTGGAACAAAGACTATCGTCAGAAGAACAACAAAAGTGGGTCACAAAGATGTTGGGTTATGACTTTGAAATAATCTACAAAAAAGGAAAGCTGAATGTTGTTGCAGATGCACTCTCAAGAAAGAATGAAGAGGTGGAAGCATTGCTTTGTGCCATTTCTATTATCCAACCAGATTGGATAACTGAAGCAAGAGATGAATGGAAGAAGGACAAAGATGTATGGATACTCATTCAAAATTTGCGGCAAGATCCTAGTACATCTGATACATTTAGTTGGAAAAATGATTCCTTATGGTACAAAGATCGCTTATATCTTTGTAAGAATTCCCAACTAAAACAAAAGATTCTTCTGGAATTGCACACTTCTCCTTTAGGAGGACACTCAGGATTTTTAAAAACTTACCACAGGGTGAAGAAAGAATTTTTTTTGGGATGGCCTTAAATCTGATATTCAAAATTTTGTGGCGGAATGTTTGGTTTTCCAGCAGAATAAAGTTGAGACAATTAAGACCCTGGGACTTCTACAACCTTTATCCATTCCAAGTCAACGTTGGGAGGAGATTTCAATGGATTTTATCACAGGTTTACCTAAGTCCGAAGGAAAGAGTGTCATCATGGTGGTAGTTGATAGACTTACCAAGTATACACACTTTTGTGCATTATCTCATCCATTTAAAGCAAGTACAGTTGCTACTACATTTATGGACACAATTCAAAAGCTACATGCAAACCCAAGGGTTATTGTGAGCGACAGAGATCCCATTTTTACTGGAAATTTTTGGACGGAGTTATTTTCTTGTTTGGGTACTCAATTAGCTCATAGCTCATCTTATCATCCTCAATCTGATGGTCAAACTGAGATAGTAAATAATTGTTTGGAAGGATATCTTCGTTGTTTTGTATCTGATAAACAAACACAATGGGTCAAGTGGTTACCTCTCGCTGAATGGTGGTATAACACTTCCTTCCATACTGCAGCAAAAATGACCCCATTTATGGCACTTTATGGATATCATCCACCGTCCATCACATCTTCTTTAAGGGAAAATTATAGGGTTCAAGCAGTGGAAGATCACATCAAACATCAACAAGAAGTTCTCTAACTCTTAAAGGATAACCTAAATTTGGCACAAAATCAAATGAAACAACAGACAGATCAACATCGCAGTGAGAGAAGTTTTGATGTAGGAGACTGTGTATTTTTACGACTACAACCATACAAACAAATTTCCCTCAAGAAAGCTAAGAAGGATAATAAATTATCGCCAAAGAGCTATGGTCCTTACAAGGTGTTGCAAAATATTGGTACTATGGCATACAAATTGGAGCTTCCTGCTTCTTTGCGAGTGCATCTAGTTTTCCATGTTTCATGCTTAAGAAGGTCATAGGGGACAAACTTCCAGTTCAAACAATATTTCCAAAACTTGATGAGGAAGAAAAAACCATATTTGAACCTGAAGCAGTCATGGAAACAAGAACTCGACAGTTACGAAATCGATAAAATTCAGAGCATCTCATCAAATGGAAGAACTTACCCACTGAAGATTCTACATGGGAGGATAAGAATTTTATACAGAAGCACCCAGAGCTAGTCAAGCATTGAGGATAACACTTTTTTGAAGGAGAGGAGCATGTTAGGTCCCTCTATTACTAGCATAGTCCCTTATTTTTGTTACTGTAACCGCCATAGTGTTATTATTGTGCCCTTACATTATTATTTTTAAGTCGGCTAGGATTACATTGTGGCCCCATGGACTCCTATATATATAAAGGACGTTTTGTCATTTGTATCATACAATAATTGTTCATTTATGTAATGCATTTTAGGTTGCCCCCTTGAAGTGGCTTATTTCTAAGGCATGGCTTATTTCTAAGGCGTCGATCTCTCTTTATTTCTATTTTTGGAGCTGGTTTCGTAACATTAAATGCCCTGTATATCCCCCCTCCTCTTAGCTGACAAGAAAAACCTTCTTAACCCTTCAAAATCTAACAAGAAAAGGATGAGAGACAAAGGGAATCCTTGTCTTAGACCTCTCTGAGAGTGAAAAAAAGGGGTAGAACAATCATTGATTAAAACAACAAAAGATACATTGGAAATACATCCCATAATCCAATTGATAAGAGGAATATTAAACCCCAAATGAGTAAGGAGCATCCTTATGTAAACCCAACTGACTCTATCATATGCTTTTGATAAATTTATTTTTGCAATGATGCCCTTCATGTTTTTGGTTTTAATGTTATGCATACCTTCTTGTGCTACCCCAATGGCTTCATGTATTTGGTGACTCTTGAGAAAGTTGAATTGCTTGCTGGAGACATTCTTCAACAATATGGGCCTAAGACGGACATCAATAATTTTGGCTATGATTTTATATATGTAGTTGGAGAGGGCGATTGATCTATATTCTTCAAAAGACCAAGGGTCGCCCAATTTCAGGATAAGAGCAAGAAATGTTATATTGACATTAGAGAAATTTTAAGGTCTAAAATGAGCTTCCTAAGAAAAATGTACAACCAAAATAAAATTTATAAGAACCAATAGAATTCAAGATGATGATGTCAACCATGAGGGATGATTCACCTTTTTTTGGGTAAAAAATTAAAAAGATTAAAAAATAATAAAATAGTAAAACTACTTATTCAACTTGTATTTTCAACTTATCTCCCTAAGTTTTTACTCAAATTTCGAATGATAGTACTCGTTGGATGTAAAATTCAATTCCTCATCCAAGGATTACCCATGTTCCATACTTTCGATGGACCCTCCTACACGAAAAATAAAAAATACATGAAAAAACATGATTGCAATCACGTTTTTCATGTATTTCTCATTTTTCGGGTAGCAGGGTCCCTCAAAAGTTTGCAACGTGGGTACTACTTGGATGAGGAATTAAATTCTGCATCCAATGAGTTGTCCCACTCGAAATTTGAGTAAACCCATAGGACGATAAGTTGAAAATACGAGTTGAAAAAGTAGTTTTTTTTTTTTTTCTCTAAAATTTGATGATGTAATATAATATTATTTTATTATTTCCACTATTATTTTATATTTTCCTTAGGAGGCAAATTTTAGCCCTCAAAATTCCCCTAATGAGGGATCATGTATGTACCCATTTTGTCGAGAATATTCAACTACTCAAAGGAGATAATCTCCAAGTAGCTCAAAAAATCCCAAATAGAATTCTAATATCCACCCATCTGGCCCAAGAATTTTATCCTTTTGCATGCTTCTGAGAACAACTTCCAACCCTCCTTTAAAGATAGGCTCCATCAACTGCATATTGTCTTCATCATTCACATGCATCAGAAAGAGTTGGGCTGCCCGAATTACTCCTGCTAGAGTGATCTCCTCTGGAGCCTTACATAAATTATGATGCTAAGTTATAATATCAAGGTTTTCTTGATTTTTCTTTTCTTTTCTCAAGTATTTCCATGTGTGACTATTATTTTTGGTTTATAAAATTTTGTGAACTAATATCATGGGAAGGTATGATACCAATGAAGTTGAGTTGGGCCAGGAACATTCATTATTTCAAGCTAATTATCCATATGAACTACTTTAACAACTTTTGTAATTTAAAATGGATGATTCATATTATGATTATAGTAAGAAAATTAATTATAGTATTAATTTTGACCACTAATGCATATTTACATCAAATTTAATATAAGTTGTGTTAATTTTCCGTTATTCTATGTTGTTACACTCACTTTTGCCCAATTATTTTCTTTAATTAACAATCTTTCAATAGTAATATCCCATTTCAGGGATATCTCTCAAACACAGTCAAATCTAAACCATAGATGGACTAGAGGGGCATTTACCAGATATTTCACCTCTGAGAAGAGGATGAGATCTGGAGGTTACCTGGCCCTCACCAGACTTCGTCTATAGAGTATGGGAAAAACACAACAGATGGTATAGCAATGAAAATGTCTCAAAGAGAAAATGAGCAGTGATGTAGATCATACACCAATACATGAAATGCTAGAAACAATATATGCAACAGATACACATAAAATAGAGAGAATACTGAGCCATTTTATTATATTGAGAAATATAAATGAATACAATAGGTGATCAGAGTGATGGCACCTAAACTTGCACAAGGAAAGTTAAGAAATACTCTCAGAATGACAAGGAACGACTGCTCTCTGACCTGAGTCCAAGCTGTTGGTAAAACTACTGCTACTGATGGAACAAGATGAGTAATTGGGGCTGCTCCCTTACTCGGAATAAGCTGAAACTTTGGAATTAGCCTCTACTCACAAAACCCAGAAAATCCCAGAGAGCGTTCCTGGAATGGACAACCTTCGAAAATACCTCCCTTGAGGATCTACGCTATCCTCCCAAGGACCACACTGAGACTGAATGGAATCCTCCAAGATATGACCTCCTTCTCAACCAAAAATCTCCAATAGGCAAGGGCTGGTCCCTTGCTCAATCTCCCGGCCAAGATCCTCCGAAACAATGCCACTCCGGAGCTCCTTCGAAATGGACTGCGTCCTCCCTCTCAAGACCGCGCAGTCTATGGATGCATTGCTCCTCCACAAAAGCCAAACACCAATCTACCTGCAAAATATGGATAGGACAACCTCACCTGAGCAGGCACTCGAAGTCCCCCGGGGCTGAGGATGAGATCTCTGAATGGAGACACTTAATGCACTAAACAGTGCTGCAGACAAGCTAAACAGCCAGCGTGCTCAAGTAGTCGAAGTGACCAGCTCAATATGCATAACATCGAATAATCCAAAAATGAGGAGCCTTTTTATAATAATGGGCCTCTCTCAACCCTAGGCCCCACCATCTCCTACGTTGTCATGTAGTGCTTTCCACCTCATACCCTGCGCTGGTTGACTTGCTCAAACCTCTTTGCAAATATCTCCTTTCACACATGAGGGTGTGAAATCTGGTTCCACGGTTGATCCCTTTTCATATTAGAGGGATTTTATTTATGTTTTTATTATCAATTGGGCCTCCTTACCCAATTATTCATTTCCCAAATGAATTTAGAAAAAAATTAATGTTCCAATTTATTGAAGAAAATTTTAGAACATTATAGTCCTCCCCTCCCAAATGTTGCTTGTCCCCAAGCAACTGCAAGGATAGAACTGAATAATATCCACTCAAGGCATGGAGTCTAGAATATAATGAGGAACATCTCCCCCATGTGGATCCTCCATCCCCAAGCAATCATCCAAACAAAATGAGTCACCTCCCAACAAGGCAACTCCTGAAAATCTCCTTCCACCTCAAGCTCCGGAAATGAAGGTGGGTTGAAAATATGATCATGGTAAGCATCATAGCCTACCCCATGTGGTACTTCTCTCCACTTATGACAAGTGTAGAGTGTGTGCTGATCCTGGGTTGCAAAATTATTTCCCTCAAATGGAAAAGTGAAGAACAATCCTCCAAAGAAGGCTCCTCCAACAATGAAGAACAAGCTGGCCCAAAACAATCCATCCATGAAGAATAGGACATGGTCATCCTAGAACATCCTAATGAGAAGTTTGCTAAAGGTTTTACATGATGATACATGATGCAAACAATTTCTCACAAGGATACAGCACAGTCCCATCCACTGCAACTTCATAAAATTACATGGCAAGCAATGTACATGATTCATCACATATACTAAAGGATAGTAAATGGTTGAATGTAACAACAATACATGATCAAAAACTTGCCCATGGCTGTAATATGGATGAATATCAATCTTATGGCCCACCTTAAAAGAGAACAAACATTTGGCTGTGGTGGCCATATCTCTTCTCATGCTCCCATTAGAACATGTAGTGCAGAAATTGTGAGAATTCTTCCCACTCAAGGACACATCCAGCTCATGTGTCTCCCTCATAATCAAGCCTCCCATACAAATATGATCTATATCAGAAAATGAAGGCATAATCAGCAGCAAAATGAATAAAATATTTAAGGTTACAAGTGATGCAAGAAGGTACCAACAACTTTCCCAGTAGTGACAGCGTAGGTTCACAAGTTGCTGCTTGATAAAAGTACATGGAAAAATGTTTCTTTTTACATGGTTAATCATGCATGTCTTTATATGATACATGCTATAGTGCATCAACTGAACATACATGTGGTGATAAAACATTTTCCCAAGGCCACAAAAGAGATGGCTACCTCCATCATGTAGATTGGCCCAATACAACTCATGGAGCAATTTGACAAGCTTGCCCTCTTGTGAAGCAATGCACTGCATAAGAATGGTAAGAGTGTGAGAATCAATGAATGTATAAAAAAAATTCTCACCATATGTTGGAAGTAAGATGGTACATGGGTCCATACATGAGTCCTCCATAGTGTTTTGGCATGCTATGAAGAAGAATGAACCATTTGTTGCAAGAAGATAATCCTCCTTATGCTTGAAAACCCAAGTCAAGAAGCATATGCCATAGATGCATCTATCATAATTACCTCCTCTTTGTTCATCAAGTGCAACAAATATGAAGTGATCCTGGGACCTCTGGGTTATGGATCCACCATATTTCCACTGGGCACACTTCATCCATAAGTCTTTGCTCCCAAGTGACAGCGCTGTGAGCTTTTGCAAATAAGCCCTTGTCAATACAAAACTTCGTTCTTTAACATGCTCCTTGTCAACGATTCCTTCAATAATGCTGCAACAAATATGGAATACTCCCCAATATGGAAAGGATTCCAAATCATCTAAGACCAAGGAGATAATTCCATCTCCTCCTCCTGCAACATCATGTAAAGTGTGAGAGCAAATCTGCTCTTGCTCTCCCAGAAACAAGCAAAGCAACAAAACATTTTGCTGCCTCCCCATACCTCCATCATACAACTCATGTGATGAAGACACAGTGAATGATATGAGAATCACATCAACATCATGCACCCATACTCTATGCTGCTCAATGATGTGATTATCTTTCCTCCTACTTCTAGAAAAAGTGTTTTCCAAGTGATGGCCAAACTCTTTCAAGAGTAACCAGTGCAACCAAGCCTCCTACTGCCTGGTATCATATATCTGCAAGTAGCCTCCTAGCTCCTTTCCCATCAACCACATCCACTCAACCTCTTGTGGATGCTTCCTTATTCTCCTCATCTTGGTACTCCTCCCATGAGGGCTACCATCCTCCCAAATCAAATTCATGTCTTTTCACTTCATGGGATTTTGAAATGTAAACTCCTCAAGGATCAATGAGACCCTATCAAGACCCAAATAGGTGGTAGGAAAAAACCTCCCATCATGATGTGTATGGCTCAAGGAATCTCCAACACAAGCATTAGAGATGTTATCCATCCTAATATGTCCTCCATCTTCTATCTGCTCTTGTGAAAAAGGAAGAAAATCATTGCACTCCTTGGTGTGTTGAAGTGCACCTCTAATGAGATCTCTCCTTGAGACCTCCCTCTCATCCATAGTCTTCCAAAACCCTTGAGGTCTTGGATCTGAAAGTAGAAGTTCCTCTTTGAGCTGAGAGGAGCTCATTGAGAAAGTGTCATCTTGAAGGGAGAAAGGGGTTCTCACTACAATATGTCTACCATCATTCTTCAAGACTTCAAACCCCAACCTCCAATGTGATATGCAATCCAACAAAGGTTCATGAAGATGATGGTTTGTTTCCCCCTTAAATTTTTTCATGTCGCACAACGCAGTGCAACCAAGCTACTCTATAGTAGCAATGGGATTTGACCCTTGGTCATGCAAAAGTAAATCTCCACATTGATCAAAAGAATTTGCTGCAACAATGGAATGTGGAAATATTTTCATACCTTGATGTGCATTTGGAACTTCTTGCAGGGCTACAAGAGTCCTTTCCTCAAAAGTGTTGGCTGCCCCAACTGTTGATGCATGTGGCTGCTCCTCCATGAGTGTGACAACGTTATCACAAGCCTCCTCAAGAGGTGATGTGATCTTTTATTTCTTTGCTCTTTCTCCATCAAAGGTTTGGATCAACCTTTGAGTGAACTTTGCAAAAGTCTTCACCCTTGTATGGCTCAAGTGGCTGCACCACCAATCATAGGCTTCACCCTCCAAGTGCAGCGCTGAGATTTCAACAGCTTCTTTCCCTGCTACAGGATGTAGTAGGAAAAATTCCTTCAACTTTCTCGCCCAAGTTCTTGCATTAGATGACCCATCAAAGGTAGACAATAGAAATATATTGCCTTTGATTTCTTTTCTGCTA
Source organism: Pinus albicaulis (assembly GCA_034641835.2). NCBI lineage: Eukaryota > Viridiplantae > Streptophyta > Pinopsida > Pinales > Pinaceae > Pinus > Pinus albicaulis. Next base: position 236,507,163 of record CM076579.1, read on the forward strand.
CATGGTCTCTTCTCTTCCTTTAGCTAGATGAAATGAGGAAAATCTAGAGTCTCCCTGATGGCTCTAGGTTGAGATCTATACTCAACAAGGTAATCACTAAGGATCTGATGATCCAGGTATCTTCCATGATCAATGCCTTCTTCTTGATGATAATAGGAAATGCATGGTACTTCCTCTTCTTCTTCTTCAGTCTTCTTGACCTCCTTGGAGATGTCTCCTCTGGATCGGAATAAACTCATCTTTTTCAACGTTCTGATCTTCTTGGGCTTAGAATCACAGGCTGAGCCAAGAAAGCTGCTACCACCTAAAGACTCGGACACTACCCCAGTCATCACCTCAATGGATGGCACTACTGGGGTAATCTCTACTCTCTCTACTAAGATGTCAACCGATATGGTCAAAGAAGTCTCCAACACAAGCGACCCCTGCATCATACTGGGTGTATCCACATGCTTCCCATGATCCTGTGTGACCTCATCCTCCAAGTGCGAGGTAGCCATTTTGATGGCTTCCCCCTCTGTTATTCGGTCAAGATGGAAAGAGGTATCCAACTTTTCCACCCGATCTCGAACCGTGAAATTAGTGGATCCATCATATGTGGAAAAAGGTGTCCTCCTAATGGTACACTGCAACTCTGAACTCTGTGTGCTAGACCCCCCACTGTTCCTTCCTCATTCATCCTGCCTGAGCTGACAATAATATCTGAAGGGAAAAGCTGCTCTGAAGTTTTCCCCCATGGACTTCCATTCGCGGAAATAATTTCCAAAGGGTATATGATCATGCCGCCTCCCTTTCTCACTCGGTACTGGAGGTAAGAATGTAGGCATCGTGATCCTGGTTGGCCTACTGAAGGCTGGTAAATGCTGGTCACACTATTGTGAGACCCCCATATTTTCCACCTCTACTGCGTTTGGTGGGTAAGATTCTACCTACTCTCTTTGTTCATAGAAAAATATCCCCACGGCTGAGCCATAATGATGCTCTGATACCACTGTAATATCCCCTTTCAGGGATATCTCTCAAAACAACCAACTCTAAACCAGAGATGGACTGGAGGGGAATTTACCAGATATTTCACCTCTGAGAAGAGGATGAGATTTGGAGGCTACCTGGTCCTCACCAGAATCCGTCTATAGAGTATGGGAAAAACACAACAAATGGTATAACAACGGAAATGTCTCAAAGAGAAAATGAGTAGTGATGTGGATCATACACCAATACATGAAATGCTAGAAAAAATATATGCAACAGATACACATAAAATAGAGAGAATACTGAGCCATTTTATTATACTGAGAAATACAAATGAATACAATAGGTGATCAGAGTGATGGCACCTAAACTTGCACAAGGAAAGTTAAGAAATACTATTAGAATGACAAGGAATGACTGCTCTCTGATCTGTGTCCAAGCTGCTGGTAAAACTACTGCTACTGATGGAACAATATGAGTAATTGGGGCTGCTCTCTTACTCAGAATAAACTGAAACTTTGGAATCAACCTCTGCTCACAAAACCCAGAAAAGCCCAGAGAGTGTTCCTGGAATGGAAAACCTCCGAAAATACCTCCCTTGAGGATCTACGCTATCCTCCCAAGGGCCACAGTGAGACTGAATGGAATCCTCCAAGATATGACCTCCTGTTCAACCAAAAATATCCAATAGGCAAGGGCTGGTCCCTTGCTCAATCTCCCGTCCAAAATCCTCCGAAACAATGCCACTCCAGAGCTCCTTCAAAATGGACTGCGTCCTCCCTCTCAAGACCGCGCAATCTATGGATGCACTACTCCTTCACAAAATCCTAACACCAATCCACCTGCAAAATACGGAAAGGAAAACCTCACCCGAGCAGGCACTCGAAGTCCCCCAGGGCTGAGGATGAGATCTTCGAACGAAGACACTTAATGCACTAAACAGTGCTGCAGACAAGCTAAACAGCCAACATGATCAAGTAGTCAAAGTGACCAGCTCAATATGCATAAACATCGAATAATCCCCAAATGAGGAGGCTCTCCTCCTTTTTATAACAATGGGCCTCTCTCAACCCTAGGCCCCACCATCTCCTACATTGTCATGTAGTGCTTTCCACCTCATACCCTGCACTAGTTGACTTGGTCAAACCTCTTTGCAAATATCTCCTTTCACACATGAGGGTGTGAAATATGGTTCCACGGTTGATCCCTTTTCATACTAGAGGGATTTCATTTATGTTTTTATTATCAATTGGGCCTCCTTACCCAATTATTCATTTTCCAAATGAATTTAGACAAAAATTAATGTTCCAATTTATTGAAGAAAATTTTGGAACATTACATCAACACGAATTTATTCTTCCAATTATCAAGAGAAATTGTAGATAGAAAAATAAATTCAATAGTAATAGAAGTAAATCAAGAGCAATAAGAGACACAAGGGTTTGGTCAAAGACCAAGGAAAAACCCCACAAGGGGGAAAACCATTTCAAATTCTTCTTCTTATTAGATTTTCATAAAATTATCAACAAAGAGAGAGTACAATGATCCAATTCACCAATCACAAGACTATCCAACAAAACAAACCAAACAATATCCAAGAGATTGGCCCAATAGATAGATCTAATGCAAATCAGAGTTTCCAAGCCTACAATCAATTCTCAAAAGTATAGTAGGTCACAACCTCACAGAGCTAGTGACCATGCGTGTGGTTGGAGCTCTCCATGCATAGGGAGCATCCTATCAAGAAATTAGCTACAACCGAAAATTTCCTATTCCAACCTTGTGGCTACAAATAAAATTTCCTTCTTCACACGTGCGAGCTTGGACCTTGCAATTTCATACCTATACAGACCAATTTCACAAACTAACCTCAGACCTGTGTGAGAAAAAACCAAAGAAAAGAGAGAAGAAGATTAATTTTTATGATTTCCAAATGAGGTTCACTTGACTTGTATTTATATGCTTCTAAGGGTGTCCAATTTCTATTTAAAGTCAACCTGCACTTTTGTGCAAATGTGGGTTTCCTCCTTAAAATTACATTTTTCCTTAACTAAATTAAATTCTTCCAAGGGTTAGGAGGGGTCTTTCTTGATGAGGAAGGCTTTCCAAAGGAGGGAATTTATCCATGAGCCTCCAAATTAACACTCCCTCTTAGCTAGGGAAAAATTACCGATTGCAACATATGTCCCATCTCAAAATATCTTGTCACCAAGAAATGTTGTCACAACTCATCTATGCTCATCTGTTGAACACTCTCAAATCTAACAAAATAAGAATTGACATTGTAGGGGAGCTCAAGATACCACCCTATATCCATCAAGGGTTCTCTGCTACTAGTTGGTATCCAATGAATCATCACATGGGAGTTCCAACTCAACCCACATCATAAGGGAGCCCAGATCAACCCACTATCCAATGATAATAGGCAAGATATCCTATCATGTGTTGATCTTCCCATCAGGACCCTTAAGATTAAAGTGGTAGAACACCTACATACAATACTTTGGGAGGAGATACACACTTACCATGAATGGTAAGGATCAAATGCAACCCAAATCACTTGGCGGAGATACACACTTACTCTACAAGGTAAGGATCAGACACACCCAAGTCATATTCTTAACCCATTGGCCAAATGGGGAGGAAAAATACCAATAATCCTAGCTTGCAGGTAGGGTGCATACTGGGGTATACTTAGAAGGGGAGAAACACACTTACCATGAGGTAAGGATCAGACACACCTATTGTTTGTGAGTTCCCTCAACCCCAGGAGCTCTTCAACTCAATTCCTCACCCTGGGAGCTTAGACAAGGGGGAAGAGAATTGGTTAATGTCCTCGATCATCCAATACCCTTACTTGGGAGGGTCACATCCATGAGTCCAAGCTGATCTCTGAAGACCAATAACTTCCCTTTCAACAAAGCCTTGGTGAGTATATCTACAATCTACTTATTAGTTGAAATATGGCGAAGTCTCATAACTCCTCTCTACACCATGTCACATATGTAATGATATCTGATATCAATGTGCTTGAACTTGTCATGAAACATGGGATTCTTTTACAATCGGATCCCACTCTTTTTGTCACAATATATCATTGTTATATCTAGTACCTTCTTAAACAACTCTCCAAAGAGCTTCCTCAACCAAACTGCCTCACAACTAGCTATGCTAGCAACAACATACTATGCCTTTTTCGTACTCAAAGCCACAAAATTTTGTTTCTTGCTCATCCAAGATATCATATCCCAAGTTGAAGCAACACTCATATATTCTCTTCCTATCAATAATGTTTCCAACCCAGTCAACATCTATGTATCCATGTAGTCTCACATTTTTGGAAGTATATCTGAAACTAATATTGATCATCACATGCAAATATCTCAGAATTTGTTTGGTAGCAACCCAATGTGCATGAAGTGGCTCAATCATGAATTGACTTAACGTGTTCACTACAAAACATATATTCGAATGTGTGTTCACTAGAAACATCAATGCCCCAATCAACTGTCGGTACTCAAAAGGGTTATCCAAGTTGGGTCCAACATCATCTCCACATAATTTCTTGACATTCATATGCGTTAGTGTGGCTAGGGACTTGCATTCAATCATTCCAAATATTTCCAGTAGCTTCACAACATACTTTCCTTGAGAAAGGAAAATATCTCCAGGTCTCTATTAAACCACTAGTCCCATAAATTAATGCATCATACCAAGATCCTTCATTTAAAATTCGGATGCCATCTCCCTCTTACAATCGATCATCAAAGGCTCACTACTTGTCAAAAATAGATCGTAAACGTATAAAATAAAAATCAAAGGCATACATTGGACCACCTTGAAGTATAGGTTAAGGTCAACATTGCTTCTCATAAATCAAATCTTCACTAGATAACTGTCAATACATGCATTCCAGACTTGGGGAGCTTGCTTCAAACCATACAATGCTTTCTTAAACTTACAAATGTGAGTATCCCTATCCTTCACTTAAAATCCTAAGGCTTCTCAAGATATACTTCTTCTTGTAGTATTCCATGAAGAAATGTTGTCTTTACATCCATTTGGTGAAGTTCCTATCCTTGGCTAACAACAAGGTCAATAATCGATCTAATAGTAGTGTAGTGGGAAAATATCATCATAGTCTTCTCCCTCTTTCTGGGAGAAAACTTGGGCCATGAACCTTGTTTTTTACTTATGAATGCTTCCATAAACTCCATTTTTTATATTATATTAGCCATTTTGAAGTTATTTCAAACTTTCCCTTAGGTATCGACATAACATCCCATACATCATTCTTCATAGTTGATTCATATTCTTTGGCCATGGAATCCTTCCAAAACTATTCTTTCGTAGCTTCTTCAAAGGTAGAAGGCTTAACTTGGATCATAGTGCTCATAGATACAACATATCCTTGATATTTTCATGGCTTCTTACTTTCTCTAAATTTCCTTTTTGAAGGGACACATCTCTCAATATCCTATAAAGCATCGCGAAGCCATAATTGTCTCTTCCTAGCAGGGGGATCACTTGGAGGAGGATCCAATGGGTCCATAAGCTCCATGGGATCATGAAATATGTCCTTCTCAAATTCTGGCATAGAAGAAACTTCTATTATTTCATAATCACCTTTATTCTAAGCAAAAGGAGGTGGAGGAATGTCCCTTGCTTTTCCAAGGGTGAAATATTCATCGGAAGTTACATCTCTGCTAAACTCGCTCTTCCTTTGACTAGAGATATATATTCTAAATGCTTTATAATTTTCACAATAACCAACAAACGTACCTTTCTTTCCAGCGGCTTCCGAGTTGTTCCTCTTTTACTTTGGCACATGGAAATACACAAGACAACAAAATATCTTGAGATGTCCAATGTCGAGCTTCACACCTATCAATACTTCTTCGAGAGTCTTGTTGTCTAATGCTTGATGAGGTACCTAGTTTTGACCATATACTGCTATATTTGTAGCCTCTCCATGGAGAAATTTTGAAAACTTTTGATCATGCAACATAGCTTGGTAATCTTCTATGATGGACCCATTCAATCCAGCTTGCAAAAGTCAATGAAATCATTTGAAATGTACTCTTCACCATTTTCAGATCATAAGACTTTGATCTTCTTCCCTTGTTTGATTTTCTATTAGCGCCTTGAATTCCTTGAATATATATAAATCCTCATCCTTGAGCTTTAAGTAGTATCCAACTAATTGTGTGTTGAAAATTATTTGTAGGTTGCGTTGTCACTCCTAGAGACAGCCTAGAGTTGTGATAGACCAGTGCCTAGGACATCTTAATATAGCAAGGAGAAAATGATATGACAGAGGGAGTCATCAATAAGAGGCTCTCATGCTATCTATTGTAAAACAAGGAAAATTAGTCTGAATGGGACCAAGACCTTCAGAAACTGACATAGAGGAAGGAATATTGCAGAGGCAACATGCAAAACTCCAATATAAAAGTAGCAGACAATTCAGAGACAGCTTACTGTAAAGAGGGCCGATTCAAAAATATATCACAAAAATAAGTTATCAGAAGGTGTATGTAGTGAATGAAATGTAGAGAAAATATTAGTTAACATTGAGCTGATATCCAGATACACAATACCACCATGCATGAGCTTACCAATCTAAGAATCCATACATAACGGTAGCGTTTTAAAAACACCCTCCCAAAGAAACTAATATAGCAGAAATACGGTTTAGATGAATAGTGGAATAGAATATCATGCATGAGCCATATTTAAAGCGCTTGACTGACCCGAGCATGGGCATCAACTAGGATGAATCCATACCAAAAATCAGTGAGCCACTCGCATTCCAAAACATGATACAGGAAAGATGGATGAAATGAAATGGTATATTAAAATAACACATAAGAGGAAGTTATAGACTATGAAATACCAAAGACTAGAATCCTCTTTGACAGATGGAACTCCTCCTCACTAAGACCCTATGGGCTCTGATCATTCATACAAAAGTTCTACAAAATGTATACAAAAAGCCTTTCACTGCATAATTTTCTGATAAAATCTGGAACCCTCAATAATCTGTTCTTAGGGCCCTTTATAGAAGAAGAGGAACCCTAATAAAAGAAGTAGGTGAAAAACATTTAATTTGCCTCATTAAGACAAAACGGTGGAAAAATTAGCGCCCAAACTGCTGAATGATTAGGTTTTGTTGTATGTTACTCTGCTGCCTGCTTTCTGAAATAAATGCGCTCGGATGGAGGTCTCTTCAGGAACACGGTATGAGAGTAAAACCACATGAATATTCCGTCCTTTCCTGAAAGAAAATTCGGCTAAAATGAAACCTGGAGGGTTTTGTTTCTTGTGCATTGTACCCTCTGTGTGATCCGGGATATCTTTGATCTGGTACCTTTGTCTTCTAAGCCATGGATTAGGGCTTAGAATCTTTAATGCTGAAATCCTCGATCTTCCACTGATACTCTTTGCCGCGACATTAATGTCTCCATCTGCAAAAATCTGTGCTTTGAATGGCTCTGGGGGGTTTGACAGATTTTAACCCTGGCTTCTTTAATGAAAGCTATGCTGTAACAGCTTCCCAGATTTTCCCTCATAAATTTTTCCTCTGAAAGATGGTCCTTTGATGTGTTCTCGACTTTTGAAATGGAGGCTATGAATAATGGCAATTTTCTGTCGCTGTAATCCTGCAAAACCTGCAAACTGGGTTATGAAAGCTATGCTTAGGGAGAATGGCTATGGAGGGCGGAGGAATGATAGTGCGGTGGTGGAGATTGACCCGTGGAATGACTTATGAACCTTAGGGGAATACATACGAAACATAAGACTTTGATGAAAAATATGAAGATTCGGGCTGCAGAGGAAATACAAAGGAAATGCATGAAATATAATGGAAGTGCGTATGAGGTGGGACCCCTATGGAATCGCAATCGGAAATCGGGCGAGGGAGGTAATCGCAATCGCAAGAACAGAACTTGTGATGCGATCGGAGGAGCGGGCGCGATCGGGAGAGGAGTTGCGATTACGATGATCGGAGGTGGAACATGCAATGCGATCAATCACATCGCAAATATCTGCGATGATCGATCGGGGGGACTCGCATAAATGTTGCGATTGCGATCCAAGCGGGGGTGCGATAAAGCGCCAGCCGTTGGATCTGACGGAGGGACGGACAGTTGAGATCATATCGGATAATCATAATCGCAAGGATGGAAAGGAGTAACATTTGGAAAGTGCAATTGCGATCGGGGGCAGGGCTGCGATTAATGCTGGGCCGTCCGATCTTCGTGTAGATCAACAATGTAGGATATAGTGGAGGACTTATATAATAAAATGATTGCATCAGAGTTTTCAGAGTTAGCAAGGGTTGCGCTTTGTTTGCAAATCGCGACTGCGACTAGCCCCCAAGGCATTAAGCGCTTGGTCTTGGGTAATGGCTACATGGGGAAGTGGTTGAAAGGGGCTGGCGAGAAAGGGGCTAAGGCCTAATACATTTTCAAATGCGGGTTTTGGCCAATTTAAATACGATTTTGAGGCTAGGCAGAGGTAGCGATAGGCAGAAAAAGAGTTTCTCAGGGCAAACAGAGGAGATTCGAAAGGTTTAAGCCAGATTTCTTGAAAAAATTTAATAGAAAGCTTGAAGTGATCAACATTGGCTCCACCTGGGGATGACACGTTCATCCCTGGGCATGTGGAGAACTCCGCAGACCACCTGATAATATTCTGTGCAAACCCGGCTCTTCAGCACCTTTAATTTTCACTTAATGATTAATCACGATACCCACATTATTCAAACCAAACTGAAACAGAAAACTATTATACAATATGATACACTAGGCTACATTTTCCTTAATCAAAACTGGAAATAGGGCTTAAGGAACTGACCATTCACAGGGGCATCAAGCAAGTCACCCTGTAAATTTTCCAACTTGAAAGTATTGTTACCTCCCTGCTCCACAATCTTGAAAGGGCTGAACCAGAGCGGATCGAATTTACGATGTTTTCCTTTTTCAACCCTTCGAATGTCCCATCTGAGCACTAGATCTCCAATTTGCAGATTCTGGTCCTTAGCATGCTGATCAAAAAGGTATTTCATCTTCTCCTTATACTCTGTCAGCCTTTGATTTACCTGATTGCGCGTTTCTTCCAATTCCACCAGTTGATTCATTCGCCTGGTCATATCATCAGGCTCCTCCTGACTTTCCTACATGAATCGAGCTACTGGTAGGGCTAATTGAATAGGAAATACTGCCACCCTCCCATATACCAATTCATATGGGGATTTTCCAGTTGCTCTCTTGCTGGTAATTCTATTGGCCCAAAGAGAAAATTTCAACTGGGAATCCCAATTCTTCTGATTATCATTTATAGCCTTCTTCAGTGCTCTTACCAGGGTTTTATTGGAAGAATCTGCCAAGCCATTTCCTTGTGGATAGTATGTTGTAGAGTGAATTATTGTGATGTTATATTGGTGACAGAAACTCACAAAATTTGTGGACTTGAAAGCCTGGGCATTATCAGTCACTATTCTGGCAGGGCAACCAAACCTTGATATGATGTTTTCCTCCATGAACTTTATGATTATAGTATCTGTGGCATTCCTCGTGGGTATGGCTTCCACCCATTTTGTGAAATAATCTATGGCCGTTAATATCCATTTATGCTATCCACTTGAGGGCGGGTGTATCTCTCCTATAAAATCAATTTCCCATTGCCTGAATGGTTTATCCACGTGCACAGGAATCATGGGCAGAGGTGCTAGTTTCTGTCTTTCAGCAAATTTCTGACATTTCTCACATGCTCTGACCTGGGAAAAAACATCTCCAAAAATCTTGGGCCAATAAAAACTAGCCTTCAGGATTTTGTGAGCAGTATCCCTCCAGCTGTAGTGACCTCCACAGATTCATTCACAAAATTCCGCCATTATACTCTCTACTTCATCCTCTATGAGGCACAGGAGTAGGATACCTGAAGGATCTCGCCAATATAGCTAGCCACTAGAAACTGTATATTTCTGTGATTTCAACCTTAATTCTCTATATTTTTCTTTATCACAGCTAGGAGGACGACTGAGTGTTAGAAGATATTCCACTATCTCTTTGTACCATGGACTGGTGAGATATTTTATATGTGCTTTCTGAGTGACTATCTCCAATCCTTGCTGCTCCTTTTCTTTCTCAGACTCCTCACTTGCTATTAGAGACAGATTTATGCCCAGATCCTGATAGTTTGATTCAGATAAGATTTTGGCAAGACCTTGTCCTTTGATTAGTTTGGTAGGACGGATGTCTAAATCATATTCATGTATCTTGGCAATCCACTTCCCTCTTTTTCCTTCACTGTCCCCCTGAATAAGAATATATTTTACAACAGCTATAGGCACAAATGCAGTGATATGGGACTGTAAGATATATACGTGGAATGCTTTGAGGGATTTCACTAGGGCGTATGCTTGATTTTCTAATATGTTGTACTTTAATTTTGCATCACGAAGCATCTGACTGAAAAAGGCAATAGGCTGCTCATACCCTTCCTCATTTTTCTGTAATAAAACTCCGGCTATTGTATGAGGTGATGCAAAAGAAAAAATCATGAAAGGTTTATCATAATCTGGTCCAGCTAGTACAGGGGCTTCTACAAAGGCCCTTTTTATTCTGGTAAATTCCTCTCGTGATTCCTGGGACCATTTAACTTCATTATCTTTCTTCAACATGTCAGCTATATGTCTAACTATTTCAGCATAGTTAGGAATAAACCTTCTCAGGAAATTGATGTGCCCTAGGAATACTTGTACTTCTTTCTTATTTCTGTGGAAAGAAATACCATTTATAACCTCTACCCTCTTAGGATATATCTTCACCCCATATTTTGTTACAATGTGTCCTAAAAGTTTTCCCTCTTCTAAAGCAAATAAAGACTTTTGAGGATTTAGAGAGAGACCATACCTTCTACATTTCTCAAAGGTTCTACGTAGATGTTCAATATGTTCAATATCATTCTTTGAAAATATAGTGATATCATCGAGGTAGACCACCAGGAATTTATCCTACTCCCCAACAAAAGCAATATCCATGGCCCTCTGAAAAGTGGCCACTGCATTAATCAACCCAAAAGGCATCCTGGCATACATAAATGTACCCCATGGTGTGGTGAAAGCAGTCTTCTTTTGATCTTCTGGAAGTACAGCCACCTGGTTATAACCAGAAAATCCATCCATCATTGACATCCTAACAGCTCCAACCACCTTCTGCAAGATGTGATCCATTTTAGGCAGTGGATAATTATCCTTTAAGGATGCTCTGTTTAAATTTCTGAAATCCACACACAGCCTTATTTCCCCATTCTTCTTCCGGATAGGGACCAGGTTTGCCACCCATTCAGAGTACCTCAATGGCACAATTATTTTGGCCTTTAACAACTTCTTAATTTCATTCTTAATGGAAGGGAGCAGCAGGGGATTTATTTGTCTGAGCTTCTGCTTGTGAGGCTTTGCATCTCCCTTCAGTGGAATTTTGTGATGCATTATACTGATGTCGAAAGTTTTTAAGTCCTGATAGGACGATGAAAACACATCCTTGTAAGATTGAAATAATTTCTGATATAGTTTTTTATATTCTCAAGGTATTTTCTTGGACAATTTTACAATTTTGGGGTTAACATCAGTACCCAAATTCAAGTCTTCTACCTGATTTTCTTCTACCACTTTGCTCGGCTGCAGTGGGACATCATTCTTGTTAAATAATCTCTCTAGAGGCACCAGCCCTCTAGGTATACTGTTTCCCTTTAACTGCAACACCTTGTTACCTGCCACTTTCTCCTCCCAATTTCTTTCTGAAGTATCTTCAGACTCAACCTCTTCTTCATCATCAATCTCCATATTGGAGAATTCTCCTACTGTTTCCAGGAATCTCTTCATTTTTTCTTCATCTTCAAACACCTGCCAGTGTTTGATGTTATCTGGGATTGAAGGTCGATAACGCACCTCAACTTCATATCTTAAAAGAGGGTTCTGAGGTGGTCAAAATGTACTAGCAGCCACAGCAAGGGAATCAACCATCCTATTCTGTTCCCGAGGCATGAACTGGATATTGAATTCCAAGAATAAATTTTCTACCATGTCCCAAACTTCATTCCTATAAGCCCTCAGTCGAGGATGTTTGGTTTGACATTGATTCCTGACTTGTCTGACCACCAGCTCAGAATCTCCTATAACTTTTAAACTTTGTATACCCATGCTCCTAGCTGTCTGTAATCCCCAAAGAAGTGCTTCATATTCAGCCACATTATTGGTGGCTTCATATTCTAGTTTGAAAGATAGTGGGATCCATTTTCCTGCAGGAGAAATCAATAACACTCCAGCTCCATTACCTTCTCTTGAATTTGCTCCATCAAAATGTAGTGTCCATATTCCTGCTTCAATGCTCTCTGAGGGCTGCTCAGTCTTGATCTGGAAGAAGGATGGTTCATGAGCATAATCTTGATCTTCTTCCAGCATCAAGCATGAGAAATCTCCTTCTTTACTATAGACTGGTGAGTTAACAGAGTTGTCAGCCTTAGTAACCATCTTGACAAATCTAGTTTCTTTGTATAACCTCCTCTCCTGGCCACCAAAAACTGGGATAGTGGCATATGTTAAATCCAAATTAATTGATCCGCCAATTTTTGTTCCCCAGGACCTTGACAGAAACATACCAAAGAGAGCTAGGATGTCAGCCACCACGATGTCCATTACCACACTTTATGCTGGGATTTGGGCCAAATTGACCACCAAATCCTTGATCATCCCCAAGCATTTAACTCTTTTGGAGTAAAATGAATAGAGGTCTTTGTATGGACGGGTGATTTGTAATCCTAGTTTTTCCATGACTGACAGAGGCATAAGATTATGGGAAGCCCCGGAATCTAGCATACAGTTATGTAATAGCAGGTCATGAATTACTAGAGACACATAGAAGGGAGGAGTAGAGGGATCTAATTCCTCAACATGTGGATCAAAGACAACCATGGGTCTTTCTTCTTGAAGGTTGAGACTATCTGGGATGATTGGTGCTTCTGGAGGGAGCATGAAAGAGGTGACTTGAGATTGATATGCTGGCTGTTTCAACAGTTCAGTCAAGGGGACTGGGATTTTGACCTTTTCAAGTTCCTTTTGCAGACTGAAAGCAGGAGGGGAATTTTCTATCACAACCTCTTTTGACTCTTTATTTTCAGCTGGGGGCTTGACTTCTTTAGACACAGACTTGACATTAGGGGGAATGACTGCTTTTGAAGAGGAAGGAATTTGATCGCTAGACTGCAAAGGTTTGTTTATAGGTCCCTTACCTTTGTCTGTGGCTTTCTGCATTGTTGAATCCTCCTGAAAAGGTGCTTCCTTCTGATGTGGCTCTTCTTCTTGCTCTTGAGTACGAGTTCTCTTCTTAGAAGATTTGAGTTCATATCTTCTATTGAGCTGTGCTTGCATGAGGTCAACAAATTGCTTACAACAGTGATCAATCTCTGAGTCTTCCGTGTCTCTAACTTTTTCTTCTTCTTGCAATGAGAATTCCTCTTCTTCTCTATCCGAGAAAGCAAGATTTGCATCCTCCAGTCCATAGGCAGTATCTCCAGTGGGATCATCTTCTGGACCTTCCAGGTACAATGGGTGTGGTACCTGATCCTGTTGCTCTTTTGATTCCCTTGGAAATATTTGCAGGGGTGGTCTTCTGTACTGAGGATTGTAACCTCTGTTTGGAGCATTATGGAAATTCTTGAAGGCTGGGTTCTTGGCTTCCAATTCAAGCTTGACCATTTTCTTAATCAATTTTCTCATTTCTTCCATTTTGTCTGAGTCTCTGTCTTGACTAGAAGTGGATACCTCCTCTTTGCCTCTTCTTCTGGTATCTTTTTCAACTTTTCCCTTTGATTTACCAATGGAGGCAAAGTTTGCTTCCAGCTCTAGTGCATCTGCCTGAGCATCATCCAGAGTAGCAGGGTTTCTTTCTCTGAGGGAGAAACCAAATTATGAATCAAAGGCTACAACAAAAACGACTTTAGCAGCAGTTTGATGAGGTTTCATATCAGGAGGGAGACTCAGATACAATTTATTAAATCTCTTGATAAATTCTGATACCCCTTCATTATGTCTTTTCTTTAGTGTATTTAACTCAATGAGACAATTTCCATGATCTTTCTTCTCTCCCCATTTCCTGAGAAAAGTGTCTTCCATGTTATCCCAAGTGGTAATAGAACGGCCAGCCAATGTCCTAAACCATTTTCGAGCTTCGCCATCAAGAGACTGGACAAAAAGCCTTAAGACCACATCTAAATGTTCAACATTAAAGTTCTCTGCAAAAGAGCAGAAAGTCTCAAGATGTTTTTGAGCATCAATCTCATTTTCCCCATTGAATCTGGGCAATATCTTCAGATAATCTTGGGGCATATCATTCAAAACTTGAGGTAATGCCAGAGGAGCATATTTATTTAGCAAGAAGCCTGGAAAATTTGCAATTGGAGGGGGTGGAGGTAGTGCAATAGTTTGATGAGTAAGAGGAGGAGGAGGAGGTGGAAGTGGAGTATGAATAATAATAGGAATATACTCAACTGCAGCTTAAGGGGTTGAGGGGAACAAAGGTCTATTAACAGCAGATACTTTGGTGACTTCCTTGACCTCTTCAATCTCAGGAGTAGGATGAAGACTGTCTTTAAATTTGACACCTCCTCGGGGTGGACTATCTGAATAGTAATCGGTATCTTCAACAGTGGGGTCGGGAATTTGCAATTGAGAATCTTGAGAGGAGGAGGACGGAAAGTATTCTTGGGAGAGTTCAGGAATCTCATAATGGACTGATTTTCTTTCCCTCCAATTTCTTCTATGTATGATCTTTTCAGGGTGAGACACTGAAGGTGTCTTTGGCTTAGACGTATCTGACCTCAGGTGTGGCTTACGAGGAGCCAGGACTACAAATAGATTTATCAAATGAAAAAATGTGGAGTCGCCAAGAGTCGCCAAGGTGAGGGATTTACAAATCTCAACTCTCCATACTCACCTACTTGAAGAGTGAATTAGATTTTGTCGAGGCTCAGGGATTTTAAAATTTCTCAACTTCGTTCCCTGACAACGATGCCAGAAAGATGTTGTCTCTCCTAGAGACAGCCTAGAGTTGTGATAGACCAGTGCCTAGGACATCTTAATATAGAAAGGAGCAAATGATATGGCAAAGGGAGTCATCAATAAGAGGCTCTCATGCTATCTCTTGTAAAACAAGGAAAATTAGTCTGAATGGGACCAAGACCTTCAGAAACTGACACAGAGGAAGGAATACTACAGAGGCAACATGCAAAACTCCAATATAAAAGCAGCAGACAATTCAGAGACAACTTACTGTAAAGAGGGCCGATTCAGAAATATATCACAGAAATAAGTTATTAGAAGGTGTATGTAGTGAATGAAATGAAGAGAAAATATTAGTTAACATTGAGCTAATATCCAGATACACAATACCACCATGCATGGGCTTACCAATATAAGAATCCATACATAACAATAGCGTTTTAAAAAAACCCTCCGAAAGAAAATAATATAGCAGAAATATGGTTTAGATGAATAGTGGAACAGAATATCATGCATGAGCCATATTTAAAGCGCTTGACTGACCCGAGCATGGGCATCAACTAGGATGAATCCATACCAAAAATCAGTGAGCCACTCGCATTCCAAAACATGATACAGGAAAGATGGATGAAATGAAATGGTATATTAAAATAACACATAAGAGGAAGTTACAGACTATAAAATACCAAAGACCAGAATCCTCTTTGAAAGATGGAAATCCTCCTCACTGAGACCCTATGGGCTCTGAGCATTCATACAAAAGTTCTACAAAATGTATACAAAAATCCTTTCACTGCATAATTTTCTGATAAAATCTGGAACCCTCAATAATCTGTTCTTAGGGCCCTTTATAGAAGAAGAGGAACCCTAATAAAAGAAGTAGGTGAAAAACATTTAATTTGCCTCATTAAGACAAAACGGCGGAAAAATTCGTGCCCAAACTGCTGAATGATTAGGTTGTGCTGTATGTTACTCTGTTGCCTGCTTTCTGAAATAAATGCACTCAGATGGAGGTCTCTTCAGGAACACGGTATGAGAGTAAAACCACATGAATATTCCGTCCTTTCCTGAAAGAAAATTCGGCTGAAATGAAACCTAGAGGGTTTTGTTTCTTGTACATTGTACCCTCTGTGTGATATGGGATATCTTTGATCTGGTACCTTTGTCTTCTAAGCCATGGATTAGGGCTTAGAATCTTTAATGCTGAATGCTGAAATCCTCGATCTTCCACTGATACTCTTTGCTACGACATTAATTTCTCCATCTGCAAAAATCTGTGCTTTGAATGGTTCTGGGGGGTTTGACATATTTTAACCCTGGCTTCTTTAATGAAAGTCGTGCCATAACAGCTTCCCGGATTTTCCCTTATAAATTTTTCCTCTGAAAGATGGTCCTTTGATGTGTTCTCGACTTCTGAAATGGAGGCTATGAATAATGACAATTTTCTGTCGCTGTAATCCTGAAAAACCCACAAACTGGGTTATGAAAAATATGCTTATGGAGAATGGCAATGGAAGGCAGAGGAATGATAGTGCGGCGGTGGAGATTGACCCGTGGAATGACTTATGAACCTTAGGGGAATACATATGAAACATAAGACTTTAATGAAAAATATGAAGATTCGGGCTGCAGAGGAAATACAAAGGAAATGCATGAAATATAATGGAAGTGCGTATGAGGTGGGACCCCTATGGAATCGCAATCGAAAATCGGGCAAGGGAGGTAATCGCAATCACAAGAACAGAACTTGCGATGCGATCGGAGGAGCGAGCACGATCGGGAGAGGAGTTGCGATTGCGATGATCGAAGGTGGAACATGCGATGCGATCAATCGCATCGCAAATATCTGTGATGATCGATTAGGGGGCCTCGCATAAATGTTGCGATTGCGATCCAAGCAGGGGTGCGATAAAGCGCCAGCCGTTGGATCTGACAGAGGGACGGACGACTGAGATCGTATCGGATAATCGCAATCACAAGGGTGGAAAGGAGTAACATTTGGAAAGTGCGATTGCGATCGGGGGCAGGGCTGCGATTAACGCTGGGCCGTCCGATCTTCGTGTAGATCAACGGTGCAGGATATAGCAGAGGACTTATATAATAAACGATCGCATCGGAGTTTTCAGAGTTAGAAAGGGTTGCGCTTTGTTTTCAAATCGTGACTGGGACTAGCCCCCAAGGCATTAAGCGCTCGGTCTTGGGTAATGGCTACACGGGGAAGTGGTTGAAAGGGGTTGGCGGGAAAGGGGCTAAGGCCTAATATATTTTCAAATGCGGGTTTTGGCTAATTTAAATACGATTTTGAGGCTAGGCAGAGGTAGTGATAGGCAGAAAAAGAGTTTCTCAGGGCACACAGAGGAGATTCGAAAGGTCTAAGCCAGATTTCTTGACAAAATTTAATAGAAAGCTTGAAGTTATGAACAAGTTGAAGGAGCTAATAGAGAACCAATGGTGAGTGAAATGGCGTATATCCATGTCTTCGTGGAGAAGTCATTAACGAAGATTATGTAGCAGAGATGTCCACCAATAGAGTGCACATGAATGGGTCCACATAAGTCAGAATGAATAAGTTGAAGAATATCATCGGTCTTGTTCCTGATAGAGGGGAACAACCCCCTTGTCTTCTTACCATTTTCACACCCCAGACAAACTCCATCATGATTGGCTTGAACATCAGGCATCCTAGAGACTAAATTATTCAATTTTGGTAGGGCTTCATGATGTAGATGAGCTAACCTTCGATGCCATAGCTCACTTTGATGATTAATTTTGTAGACCATTTCTAGAATAGGTCTTCCATTGACTCTATAGAGTCCTTCAACTCTAGATCCCAAGGTAAAAGCATCTCTCATGCGAGATTCCATAGGCCAAGTGAGGACTTTTCCTATTATGAACGCTACTCTCATGCCCTTGTCTTCCAAAGCATGAATATATACCAAGTTTTTCTTTAAACTCGGAACGTACATCACATCATGAAGAAGAATGGATTCAACAGAGTTCAAGTGAAATTTTATAGAACTGAAACCCTTCATGGGATGAGTATAGTTATATCCAAGAATCATTGTCAATCTTGTATCCCTCTCAACCAAGTTATAGAGGACTTCCTTGTGCGGAGATAAATGTCGAGAAGCCCCATTATCTACCAACCAACTATCATATGAATCCATAGGGGAATAACTAGGAATATAAAAAAATAGAATATATTTAGATTGACTAGAAGTTGCGTCTTTTTCAAACATGTAATATCTTGCTCTCTTTTGAGGACGATGGCCTTCTTAATAGTCATCCAAAGAATCTCTTCTCCTTCTATCATCCCTTCTTATTCTATCATCTCCTATTCTTTGATCATTACCTTTTCTTTTTCTATCATTGTACCTGTTTTTGTAGCCTCAGTTGGATCTTGGAGCATCTCTCTTTCTAAGAAAATCTCGAGCATAATGACCATACTTGTGGCAGTTGAAGAATTTAACTTGAGGCATATATTTTCTAAACCTTCTCTTGGAGTCCTTGGATTTGTAGGTTTTAACCTTGTACATAAATTATCTGTAAAATAATTCTGAAAAATAGAAAATAAACAATAGTGAGAGCATAAAACATAAAAAACATATACACAGATATTTTTCCCCTAGATCCAAAATCAAGACTACCAACCTGATTTTTCATTAAATTCTTTTCAGTGTTACAACACATATATATACATTTCGAATCCTTCATAAACCCTAATCCATTAACCCTGGATTAGAATATAACCGTATTTCCCTTGACCAGATCTACAAAATACTAGGGGTCGAAAACCATGTGCAAACCCATGCACAAAACCATAGGCAGGTCCACCCACCTAAAATAGGGTCCAAAAATATTTTCCCAGGGCGCTGCCTCAGACCCTGCACAGGGGATTACCCACCCCTTGCGAACCCCTAGAAAGGAGGGGATACCCCCCCCCGGTGACCCCCTTGCTACGCCCAACGCAACGAACAGGGAGGGGTTATCGCCCCCTCGCACGTGTGAATATTCATGGAAAGAATATAACACACACCCAACATTATCCCACTTGTTGTTTTCTTTTCGCAAGATCCCACATGAGAGCATAGTCATTAGTCGAGTCCTGCAACACCCATTGTTTCTCTACACTAAGAGAAAATCTGAGTGCTCACAGACTTCGTCATTGCATCTGCAACATTCTTCAAAGTGTCCACCTTTACCAGCAACACCTTTTCATCCTCAACCATATCTCTCACAAAGTGATATTTAACATCAATGTGCTTTGTATTTGAATGATAAGCAGAGTTCTTAGCCAAGAAAATTGCACTTTGGCTATCACAGTCTATCCTTATAGCTCGTTGCACCAACCCCATACTTGAACACAATCTCTGCAACCAAACTGCTTCCTTTCTTGCATGAGTGGCTTGCATGTATTTTGCCTCTGTAGTTGAAAGAGCCACTAAAAACTGTCTTTTACTCATCCAAATGACTACACCTCCAAATATGATAAACACATACCCACTTGTAGATATTATTTGGGCTAGATCTCCAACCCAGTCTGCATCAAAAAAACCACAAATGTCCAAAAATCTCTCCAATATTGGTCTTCCCTAGTAACACAAACCATAATCATTAGTGCCACACAACTATCTAAAAACCCGCTTCACTACTGTCCAATGATCCTTCCCTTGTTTTGGCATAAACCTACTCAATAATCCCACTACATGTGCAATGTCTAGTTTAGTACATACCATTGCATACATAAGGCTACCCACTGCACTTGCATATCGAACACGAGACATATCCTCCTCTTCTTCTTGTGTCTTGGGACATTGTTCAACAGATAAATTTACACCTACATGAATAGGAACCTTCACCAGTTTACTATCCTGCATATTGAACCTCTACAATATTGTCTCAACATACTTCCTCTGGTTTAACTAGAGATTCCTCTTTGCCTGATCTCTCTTAATTTCCATGCCCGAAATATAGTTTGCAGCACCAAGATCCTTCATGTCAAATTTGGAGAATAATTGGGTCTTCAAATCCTGGATGATTTCTTTGTCATTTCCAACAAGAAACATATCATCCACATACATCACCAAATAAATAACATGGTGTTACACAACATTTTGTCACCGTCCCTGAAATCCCCGTCCCACACATTGGAGGACCATTTCTATGACTTATATAAAGTGTCATGCCTTGCAAAGAGTATCATTGCATCCCTTGCCATGAGGAGAACATTTCCTCTATTGAATTTTACCTGATCAGAGCATCAGAAACACATGTTTTTGGGTTGGCACTGGCAGGCCATTATGCCTTTGCGCCGATGAAGGAAATTAAAACTGGGCCCCGTGCCCATTGGCTCTCTGTCCCAGTGAGCTACTCTCTCCGAGCTGTTTTTGGAATGTTTTTTAAATATAGAGGTGAATTTTCCATGCTAACTGTTTCGTAAGTGAGTTAGATTGGGTTGTTCAACTGCATAGCCACGAACACCTTCCTTTGGCCTCTTTTTTCCACCTTTTTGGGGAACCTCCCAAAGGATAAGGCCTCCCTTCCACCATTTGAGGGATCCCAACCTCCTCCTATCCCTCTATAAATAAATCTATATCACATTGATGCAGCTAGCTGAATAGCTAAAGAGGAATTGTTGAACATTTTAATAGCTGGTGAGATAGAGCAGAGAGAGAGACCCTTGCCAAGAGAGAGCTTAGTCTTTTGCCTCGCTACTTTCAAATTCCTTGACGAATGCTCGAGACGCACTTCGACTAGAACCGTTGAAAGAGGCTTCGACATCAAGGCTATAGTTGTAATCGCTTTCTTTCTCTTAATATATATGTGACTGATGTTTTGGTTCTTGTCTTGTGTTAATGTGATTTATTTTATGCAATATGTTTAATATTCCTTAACTGGTTAGCTAGTTATGAATGAAATTATTATCATGTATGTTGCTTTTGTCCTTTGATCTTTGTGCAGGCACTCGAATACCATTGCTGAAGGATTGCGACGTGTCAAAACAAGGATCAAAAGAATTTTGTTGTAGCTATGACAACCATGTTGGACTACAAGTAGGAAAATCTATCCCAACTCGTTTCATTCGTTAACTAGGAACCAATACATTAGCATCTCCTCTTGTTGCTAGACCCACCCTAGGGCTAGAGAGATCGTCTCTGTACGCAGAGGGGATTTTCCTACACAACAATTTGGCGACTCCACTGGGATCAATGTGAGTTTTTCGTCCCGTTGTTTGTTGAGAGTTTTCCTTGTCAAGTCGACTTCAGTCGTTTGATTTCTTTTCTACCTTGCCTGGTTTGCTTGATTGTTTTGAATCCTCCTTTTCAGTTCTAGAGTGTCAAGATTGACCTTTGCTCAGTGGTTTTATCCTTTTCCCATAGTTTCCCAGCTTGGCGCATTTTTTCTTTAAACATTCATGCCAATTGGCGCCAGTTTCTTGTGTTATAGGTGCACCAACCCCTGTTACGCGCGGATTACAGCCTGACAGTCGCGCCGAATCCTGTAGGATTTGGTTTGACCTTCTTCTTCAGTATTTTGTTAGTAGTTCTTGGCTCTGGGTTGTTTCTTTGCCTTGAAATTGGTCTTTTGGGATTTTTTTGACTCTATAGTCTCGGTTTTTCTCAAGTGTTTGTCCATTATCTCTTCAGTGAAGTTTTGTAGCCCTAGGGTTCCTAGGTCTTGTTATGTTTGTTCGACCTTCTCCTAACTGAGCCTTCTGAGCTGAATTTGAGTCACTTTGATATTTTTCATTTCAATTTGTTGATCGATAGTGTTAGTATTTATTGATCCTTTGTGTCTTCGGTTTGTTGAATGATCACTTTTGTTTTCCTTTAAACTCTCCATTTAGTCACTTTGAGCATAGATCACATTGCTCGTTTGGATCGTTTTGAAAGTCTTTTGTTTGCTTGGAAGAGTGCATCATTGTTTTGAGTGCATTTTTATGTTTTTATTGCTTTTGAGTTCTTCATATTAGATCTTTACATTCATAGTGCTCACAACTAGTATCCGCTTTTCTTTTTAGTATAATAGTGCATTGAGTGCTTCATTCATCTAAAAAAAAAAAAAAATTGCATTCTTTTGCTTGAATTGAAAATGAAAAGTTCTTTTGCATAACTGGCTCTTAGTGAACTGGGAAAGAGTTTTTCATTTTTCGTTTGGTTGTATTAGATGCATTAGTGAAACTTCTTCTTATGTTTTCGTTGATTGATACTTTGTTAAAGATCTCTATCCTTCTCTTAGTTAGCATTCATCGAATGAAAATGGTGTTATTTTGCATGTAGTGTGCATTTAGGAATTCAAGATCACATTCAGTAGGGCCTTGTAACTGAAACATTAATTCAAGATAAACCTTAAAATCAATTCAATCAATCTAAGGAAGCATTGGAACCTAACGTAAATATTTTAGAGATCTAGGCTAGTGACGTGTTCCGGCGTCGTTAAACCTAGTAGCTATCGTTTGCCATCTGGCATTAGACAACGCTAGTACGAACCTGTGCTAACTGTACCATCATGTATAGAAAGGGATACCCTCATAGCCTGCAATCCTTTATCCATAGGAAGCCGAGTCTACCACCCTGTAACCGTGATACACCGAACACAACATTTGGGGAGACTTCCTACACATATGTCAAGTCCTTGGTCATTTATCTTTCATTTGATCACCAAGTTGTATATGGCCGTTCACGGAAACTTGGTACACCCTCTTGCTTAGATTACCTGAATAATCATTTCGATCTTTTCCTGACTCTCTAAAAAGGAAAATATCATCGAGCACTTGTCCTTTCACGCTCGTTCAATTTTGAAAGTGACTAGAGTCAAATTTTGACTGTTTCTCAACTCTTAAAACATGAAACAAAAAAGTTTCGTTTCAATGTCATAAAATTAACTACCTACGATCACACTCCCATTAAAACTTTTTTGCTTGGATTGTTTTTTTAGTTCCTTAGGGTTTGATCTTGAAGCCTCGAATAGCCTCTCTCATTTTTCCTCCTATGTTGAAATATTGTCAAAATGGCAGAACCACCAGTTTCGTCATCTTCTTCACTGCCTCCTAGTGGTAGTCCTTTTCTTAATGTTGCTTTGGAAACACCTCATTCCACGAGGTCTGCCGAGTTTGCGTAGCCTATTCTCCTGAGTGTCTTACCTCTTACTACCCAGTCTCCTCCTGAATGGTCGGTTGAATTCAATTGGCCACCTCAAGGTGCTTGGTCTGGTTTTGGAAGCGAGGAAGAATTCCCTCCTCTCACATCAGGATCACCATTATTAGCCGCTGCTATACCTCCTATTCCTTGTCGTCTTTTCGACGATCTTATGACCTCGTCAGATATGGATTCTTCTAGTCCTGTTGGTAGTGAAGAGATGCAAGCTTCTACAGGGTAATATCAGCTTTTTCCAGAATAGTTCCTGTATGTCTCCTGTCAACCTTCCCCTCAATCGGTGTCTCTTCCACCCTGTTATCGTACTTTGGGTCAGATCATTTCTGGTGTCACATCTGTTGCACAATCCAGTACAGTGGCTCCCACTAGAAGCTCAATTTTTCCTACATTAGGAATGTCACCCTCGACACCCATCTCGTCGGCCACTATTACATCTATCCCAGTCCGACCTACCGTTTGTGTGCCTTCATCTGCACCAGTTGTTAGCATGACTCCGTCGTCAAGGTCTGCTGTTGTTCGCAAGTCTATCTTTATCAATCCCACATTGCCTGTTAGACCTATCGTGAATGGATCACAACCTCACGCTATGGAAACCCAGTCTACTTTAACCACGCCTATGGTTTCTGCTTATACATTCAATGAATATCTATTAGATATTCAACGACAATATGCTCCCTCTCCTGATTCTCAGCCGCATAATTCCACACCTCAGGGTTCTCAGCAGCTGCAAGCTCCTGGAAACCCTTCCCATCATTATGATGTCTACAGTAATCCCGTATATTTTCCTCCCATTGATCCTCATCAAGCTGTTTATTTACCTTCGGCTGATCCCTATCAGACCATTACTCATCAAGGTCCATTAATATAGAGACAAACCACAAGTCTACAAGGACAACCCTTACAGGGACAACCTTTGGTCTAGCAGGGAAAACCCTTTGGTCCTCAAGGACAACCTTACGGTCTGCAAGGACAACCCTTACAGGGACAAACTTCGGTCCAACAAGGACAACCCTACAGTCCATCTAGTATGCTTCAGTTTCAACCAAGAGCATCTTATGTTCCTGGGGGGAAAATTTATCCACCACAGGGACAAGATTTTGTGCAACAACAACAACCTTACGTTCCGCAAGGCCAAGCTTTTGTGCAGCAAGGAAAACCCTACCGTCCTGCTCTGGGTCAACCTAGTTTTCAGGGAAGACCTGGTCCATCTCAATCATTGGGCCAACCTCTCCCACAAGGGCAAACCGGTGGCCCTCAATATCCAAGCCAATTTTCTCTGCAGGGATAGCCTGCCCAACCTCAGCAGTCGATTCAAACTGCTCAACCCGTTCAACAGCCAGTTCAACCTATTTAACCTAATCAATAGCCGATTCAACTTGTTCAACCTGCTCAGCAACCGGTTCAACCTGCTAAACCTCAAGGCACTACTTACCCTCCTCAAGGTCAATTTCAAGCAGTATATAATGCACCCCAAGGTTTCACTTATTACCTTCAAAATCAATCCCAGATGGTGTATAATCCACCTCAAGGTAATTCTTACATTCCGCAGCAAAATCCATATGTTTCTCAGCAAGGACCTCAATGGTATGCTCAGAATCAGTATCCTGGTCCTCAACCCCAGTATGGGCAGAATTATCAAGCTTATAACCCCTATGGAAAAAATCCTCCAGGACAAAACATATGGGGGTATAATTTCTCTCAACTTGGGTGGAATGCTAACACAGGTCTTATCAATGACCTCCAATTCCTTTTAATCCTCAATTACCGTTTCTTGCAACTTTGGAACTGCCTGATGTGTCAAAGTTGACGAATGATCCAATCCTTTATAAGCCGTATTGGCCTCCAGTTCCAACCAAAATCCCTGGTGACTGTCCCAAGTTTGAGGGCAAGTCCGGAGAAGACCCCCAAACACACATTATGACATACCATCTTTGGTGTTCCTCTAACTCTTGGGTTGATGATTATATCTGACTCCGTCTTTTCCAACGAAATCTTACTAGTGTCGCTTCCAAGTGGCACATCGAGTTATCTCAATTCTTTAGCCATGGAATTTCTCAAGCATTTTCAGTTACCGGCTCGATATGAAATCAGGATGCACCTCCTCAAATCCTTGAATCAAGATCAAGCCACCCATATCTCAGATCATATTCATGAATGGAGGCATCATCGTCGCCTAATCAAGTTTGATATTCATGATCAACTTCTACCTGATTTTTTTACTACCTCTTTCATTAGTCCTGTTTCTAAGGACATTGCTATGGGGGCATGTGTCACTGAGGAACACGCCATTGCTCATGCCCAGTACCTTGATCTTGTGTAGTCTCAGTCTGACACGTTATACGATCTCTTTCCTAATGCTCCTAGACCTGGAATGTCCAAAGCACCAACGACACCATCTTTCGACAGTATCATTGGTTCCGTGTCTCAGACTTCTCAGAATTCTTCTCCTTTGAACCCTGGGAAGCAAAAATCCACTCCAACGGAATTCTTCTCCTGAATTCTGGTAAAATCGCGGAAGTCAATGCCGTTCAGGCCAATCCAACGGACAAAACTTGCAAGGGTAAAAATAAGGGTAAAGGTAAGGCCAAAGCTGATACCCCGAAATAGGATTCTCATAAATCTCTTGCTGATGATGGTTCACAACGTAAACCGAAGTATCCTTGCTTGATATGTGACAAAGAGAACTACACCAAGGATTGTCCTTGACAGGCCGAAGTGAGTCGATTGCTTAAAGGCACCCAAGGAAATCTGGATGTTCTCAAAGAACCATTCCCATCACAACAGACTCAGTTGGTAGAGAAACCTCAGTCCTCTGCCCCATTTGACTCTCAGGTTTTCATGATGAACCGTTCTGCATCCATTTCTATAGCTACCCGATCGAAAGATTATACCGAACCATGTCAGACACCGGGGAAAGAGATCGCTGATGTTATTCCTCCTCTGCCTATTTCTGTCCCTCTTCAGATTGAAAGGCCCAATCCTGAGCTCATTGTACGACCACCTTCCAAAGGTGTACTCCGTAAGTCTTCTTACAATCCTAACACCCGTGCTTCTCAACACTACAATATTGTTGAGTATTTGGCTCAGGCGCCATATGCAATGTTTGCATTAGAAGTGCTTCAGAGTTTTCCGTCTCAACGGAAGGCTTTGCTATCTATGATCGGTGGGGTTGATCTTTCTAATTCAAGCCTTATCACTTTCGACCTCGAGAATTTTGTTCCACGTCTCCCTCACCAGCTTGCGCTCATCATACAAGTTTGCATTAATGGACTGAATATCCATCGAGCGGTCGTGGATGAGGGTGCGTCTATGTGCGTCATGTCATCTTCTTGCTGGAAAGATATTAGTTCTCCAACCTTGAATTCATCTCCAAATTTTCTAGAAGAATTTGATGGAAGGGAATATAAACCTCTTGGTGTTCTCGCTAACTTGCCGATTACTCTGGAAGGGAATACAGTCAACGTCGAGGTTGAATTAGTCGACGCCAAGCTCAATTACAATCTTCTCCTCGGTCGCAGTTGGAATCACACCATGCTATGTGTTCCGTCCACTCTTTTTCATGTTTTGAAATTTATTCACGAAGGAAAGATTGTTACTGTTGATCAATTTTTGTTCTTCACTTCTTCTTCTGAGAACAATGTCTCATACGTAGATCAAATTCCTATGCCTCACGAGAGTGTAGGGTCGGGTCCCTTCAAAGTTCTTGTCCTCATGGGTATTTTCCCTCTTCCTCCACCCAACATTGTTCAGGTTAATATGATCTCCAGGTCTAATGATCCATGGATCATCCCTTCGCCTGAGCAGATCGATTCCTTTGGAGATTCGATGTCATTAATTCCGATCGAGATTGAATATTGTGAGCTTATTTTAGCTTCAAATCCTCCGCCTCCATATCATGCTCCATTGGGCATGTCTCTTGATACTTATTCTCAATCCCCTTAGCTTGGTGATTCGGGTTCGCCCAATCCCTTGAAAGAGATATTTCCCTCCGATGAAGCCATCGTGGAAACTATGTCTCTCGAGGATCCCCCTTGGGATGATAGTCATCATCGTTCCTCGTTCATGCCTGGCCTCAGGGCCATGTCTACGTATCTTGAGAGGTTTGCATCTCAGGTTCCTTCTCCTCCACTTCAAATCCCTATTCTGACACACGAAGTTTTTACAGAAGGTAACTTGAGTAATATCACACAAACGATGCCTATCGAAATTTCTGTAAAACCAGGAGTTGTCGAGAACATCCATATTGGGGTGAACTGTTCTCCCGATGAGGTTCAGGTCTATACTAGCCTTTTCCATGAGTTTCGTGACATATTTACATGGTCTTACGAAGAGATTCTTGGCATAAATCCAAGTATAGTGGTGTATGAAATTCCTACCTATCCTGGCGTGGAGCCTGTTCAACAGCGTCTTCGCCTCGTGCACCCTAGAAAGGCTGCCGCTATTAAGGGAGAAGTTGAAAAACTTCTCAAAGCTGGTTTTATCTATTTGATTCGCTTGACATAATGGGTTTCCAATATTGTTCCTGTAGATAAGAAACAGGGTACCATTCGTGTCTGTGTTGATTACTGTGACATTAACTGGGCTTTCCCTAAGGATAATTATCCTACTCCCTTTATTGATCAAATCATTGATGAATGTGTGGGGAGTGAGATTTTTTCCCTTATGGATGGCTTTTTTAGCTACAGCCAGATTAACATTCTCCCGAATGATCAACATAAGACCAAATTTATCTGTCCTTGGGGTACTTTCGCTTATAAAAATATCCCTTTTGGTCTGAAAGATGTTGGGGCTACATTTCAGCGAGCAATGTTATATGCTTCCCACGATATCAAGAACATTGTTCAGCCTTATCTGGATGACATTTCGGCTCATTCAACTAAGCGTAAATACCATCCTGATCATCTTCGTCAGATTTTTCTTTTCTATCAATGCTATAACATCCAGCTGAATCTGCATAAGTGTGTCTTCTGCATTGAATCCGGTAGACTCTTAGGGTTTATCATTTCCAAATATGGGATTCATCTCAATCCACTCAAAGTTGAAGCTATCGTTAATCTCCCCTCTCCATCCTCATTACATTAGCTGCAGAGCCTGCAAGGAAAGGCTAACTTCTTACATCATTTTATACCTAACTATGCTGAAGTGGCTAAAGGATTTACACGATTACTGAAGCAGGGTGTCCCATTCCTTTGGGATGAGATCGCCTAAAATTCCTTCGATGCACTGAAGACGTTGCTTGTCAATGCTCATCTGTTGCATCCTCCAAATTATCATCGCGATTATTCTCTCTATTTGGCTACCGCATTCAGTACGATTGCCATGGTTTTGGTAGAAGACGATGATTATGGTGACAAGCATGTCATTTATTATCTATCATGTAACCTTCTTGATATAGAAACACGATATGCAGATGTCAAGAAGTTGGTGTTGGATGTTGTTCAAGCTGTTCAATGTTTTTGTCACTATATTCTGTTGCGTACAGTGACTGTGATTTCTAACTACAACCCTATGACCTACATATTGTCTCGTCAATTGCTGGGGGGCAAGTACTCGAAGTGGATTGTCATCCTCAAATAGTTTGATTTGGAATTCACTACTTCCAAGTCAAAGAAATCATTAGTCTTCACCAATTTAATCTGCTCTCTCCCTTCCGACTCCGCTCCGTCTGGTTTTGAGGAACGCATTCCAGATGACACGCTTTTTTTGATCAACACCCTCGATCCTTGGTATGGTGATATCATCGTATATCTTCAAACTTCTACCTTCCGATCTGAGTTGGTGAAGGATGCCTGCCAATGCATCCGTCATCAATCACAACTCTATCGTATAGTCAAAGATACACTCTACCGCATCGGAGTTGATTCCATTCTCCACCGGTGAGTCACTCTCGAGGAGGCTGAGAAAGCCCTGAATGAATGTCACAGTGGCGGTCACATGTCTGGTTATGCTACTGCACAATTTTTTTTTCATGCTGGGTATTTCTGGCCCACCATCTTCAAAGAATGCATTATTGTTGTTCGTAAGTGCCGTGCTTGCCAAATCTATCAGCGTAAGATGCGCGCGCCGCCTTCCCATCTCCACCATGTCATTACCGTTGGTCCTTTTGCGAAGTGGGGCATCGATTTTATGACGTGTAACCCTCACTCGGCCGGGGGGCATTCTTATATCATCGTAGCTGTTGACTACTTCACCAAATGTGTTGAAGCATTGCCTACACTTACGGCTGGCGGTAAGACAGCAACTCAATTTCTATTCAATCATGTCATTACTAGGTTTGGTGTCCCTCAAGCCATTGTTACCGATCATGGTTCCCATTTTCGGCATTATATGGTGGTGGATTTGTCTTCAAAGTTGGGTGTGCGTCACGACATCTAAACGCCGTACTATCCTCAGGCCAATGACCAGGTTGAAGCCATGAATAAAGTTCTCGTCACTATGCTTCAACATACGATTGGGATGCACAAATAAAATTGGCATCTCATGTTTTTTTGGCTCTTTGGGCATACCGAACCTCAATAAAGGATGCGACCGGATTTACTCCATTTCAGCTTGTTTACAGTCTGGAAGCTACCCTTCAGATTGAATGTGAAATACCTTCACTCAAACTAGCTGTTGAATTACTATCGGATACTTCGCCAGAAGAATATCGTCTTCTCTACTTAGAAAGGCTAGATGAAACTCGCCGCTTTGCTGCTCTGGTCATTGAAGCACAGAAAAAGCAGGTCAAATCTCATTTTGACCAGTCAGTTTCCCCTTGTTCCTTCATAGAAGGAGACCAAGCTCACGATAAGGTGGGGGTAGGAAAATTTCAATCCATGTGGCATGGGCCCTACATTGTTAAACGTGTTTTGCAGAATGGGGCCTATGAGCTTATTGATTATGAAGGTCATCCTCTGGATCAACCTAGAAATGGGTTGTATCTTAAAAAATATGATGCATGAGTCATTCGTGCATGTTTTGTGTACACATGTGTTCTTTTCATTTCTGTACATTTTTGGCTTGGTGTGCTTTGCGGGTGTTTTCCTGCTTATTGGATCGTTGCTTGTTGTGCAAATGTCTATTACCCCTTATGTCGGTTTTGCAGATGGTGCTTCCCACAGTACTCGAAATCTGTCTTCAGTAGCCTGGGTGATTTATGATCCTGTTGGTGAGTTGATATACCTTCAAGGTATCTGTCTAGGATGAAATACAAACAATGTCACTGAATATAGTGTTGTTATTGAGCTATTAACCGAGGTGATCAACCTCGAGATTCGTGCATTGATTTTTAACATAGACTCACATCTTGTTGTTCTTCAACTTAATGGACATTCTTTTGTTAGAAACCCTTACATCTTAAGGTTGTATTTGCATGTTCATTTATTGGAAAGACATTTTGATTACATTACATATCAACATATTCCTAGACAAATGAACGCATTAACTGATACAGTAGCTAACATTGGCGTAATTTGTTAAAATCATCATCACATGACCATATCCATACAGGAAAAATGTATATATATATATATATATATATATATATACATTTTATTGTATGGATATGGTCATGTGATAAGTTATATATATATATATCGAATGTTTGCATTGGTGTACATCATAAGTTAAAAAAATATGTATGTTTTGGTTACATCCTGAGACATCATGTCTCTCAAAAATATGCAGAAATAAAACCTAGGTGTCTACTTGGCATGACGCTCATGATAACACGTCACGGCCCGTACAATCCGCCTCAGCAAGCGGTGGATGCGGTTTGACACCCCTGCAGTGTGTCTCTGGTATGCACAAGGAACATCATCGAGTCACGCATAGTCCGGGATCCCATGGGAGATTCCCTCCAAGTTGCGTATGATTTCCCCCTCCTCACCTCCCTCACCGTGAGGGGCTATATCAAACTCGCGAGGAATCCACCTCACTATCAAGGACATACCTGCAGGTCTCTCTAGGCCAACATTTGCAATTACACATATTTAATGTCAGAATATGCATAAAAAAAAAATCATAATACTCAAAATAAAAAATGAGTTTTACCTAGAAATTCATCCCAATCCTCTCCTTCAGGGAGCAGGAGATATGCATCACCAGTGAAATCTGTGCCAGATTAGGGCCAATACTCCACGACAATTAGCTGTCGGCGAAGCCACTCTAAGAACTCTGGTCTCCAGGACATTTTTTGACCGCCCCCTAACCTTGGCATCAACGCTGCCCAACGGGCCATCTGTGGCTCTTGTGCTTGTGGTGTCATAACTATCACCTCATGTCGCTGAAAGATTGGTAGTCGTTCCAATATGAACGATACCAGAACGGAACCATAACCGAACTTCTTTAGCTTGGTTTTATTGCACTTCGTCAGTTGACACTTCATGTTGATTGTCACTGCCTCTGCCCAGTTGTAGAGGGTCAGTGCCATACAATTTACAAAAATAAGTAGCTGTGTCTTTGTGGCCTTGTGTGGTGCCTGCGATCCTGCAGTTCATGTGATGATGTGCAACACTACCTTTAATGCCAATTTGGAATAGTTTGGATATCCATTTTTCCGCTTCCAAATCCTTTCCTTGCCCCTGAGCACACCCTGTCAATTACCATACTCATGTTATCCAAGTGCCGATCAGGAATCGTACTGGCCCCCTCCGCGACAATCCAGTTATGAAATAAACTTCTGAAACTTAAATCTCGAGTTCTTGGTCATGAATAATGAACTTTTCCTGATCAACGTCCCAAACACTGATCAAGTACTGCAACAACTCTGGTTGAGCTCTAAGGCACATTGTCATAAAGAATTTCTTGAGCCCGCAATCTCTAAGAGCTTCCATGAATCTTTCATTTTCCATGGCAAGTTCATCTTCTTCACTGTGTTATCGTTCTTTCCATTCAATCACCATTTTTTCGTTTCACACCAGTAAACACGTTTAGATGACTTCCATTAGCCAATTTCTCAGCTTTTGAAACATTAATTTGGGCCTCCTTGTCTACAATAACACACTAAGATTGACTATCGCGGTTGGCGCGACTGTTTTGGAAACAGTCACGCCAACTAGCACACCCTAGTTCAAATTTTAAGACAATTGACGCGGGTCCGTGCCCGATACCCGCGCCAACCGCCAAGACCTAGTTTTTGAAATTCCCCCCATAGATTCAAAAATTTAGGGTTGCAAGTAATGAAACTACAATAAAAATGCAAGGAAGGATATTAACTCTTACCTGGAACTGAAGGATTCAAGATTGGTCTTCCGGATTTCCCGCTGTCGC
Source organism: Pinus albicaulis (assembly GCA_034641835.2). NCBI lineage: Eukaryota > Viridiplantae > Streptophyta > Pinopsida > Pinales > Pinaceae > Pinus > Pinus albicaulis. The sequence goes on from CM076579.1 coordinate 236,539,605, forward strand.
CGCCACAAAATCACAATGCAAAAGGGTAACAATTACTCACAAGAGGTAAAAGTGAAAAGTAATTTATTTTTTACCATTTTTGGCATATTAATACTTTTCAAAACCCTAATTAGGTTTTAAAGCGTATTTTTTGATTATTTCTCTATGTTATTTCGAGAAATGGATTTTATGTTTGTCTCTTGTGCAGCAACATGTTTTCCACGTAACAATGATGAAGTATCGAGTTGTATTTTATAATTTTTCGGACTCGGTAAAAACACGAAAAAGTCACTGTTGGAGTCATCTTTCAACTCTTTTCTGACTCTCTAAACATGAAATAATTATTGATACTCTTGTCATTTTTAACTCGTTAAAAATCTACGAAACAATATCTACCTAGTATACATTTACCCCGTTTTCGGGCTGGGATAGATTATTTACGAAAAACGAATACCTTAGCCTATCACGACTAAGAGGTTCTCTCAGAAACAACTTTCTACCTTTTCAGATCTATGAGACTATCTACGAAAAGGGACTACTGGATTTTTATTTTCTGCTTCTTTACAAACTCTCTAAACATGAAAATTTTCCAAGTTCTCCCTTTGTCAGGCTCGTTAAATCCTAAATGGCATCGGAAATCATCACCACGATGTAACTGAGTTCCGCCTTCCTAGAGCTCGTAAAATGTACTAGGATGGATTTTTTCAAAGCACAAACTTACATGAAAAGCATATGCTATCCCCTTCAATATTGTTCTCCAAAAATAATTGGGGTACTCGCCATCAACGGTGGGGGAAAATGGAACCAGTTCTCAGTTGTGTCGGCAGTATGTCACTCTTGAACATGACACTCATCTGCGTTCGTGTCGGGTTGGGGACATCTCATTTCGTAATTTTTTCCTCCATTGGTTTGGGTAATATTTTTTTACCTCTCATCTGCTCTTTTCCACGTCATCATGACCTCAGATCCCTTGATGTCAAATACTACAAAATCCAAAGTCATATCGCTGATATGTTCAAGAGAAGTTTCTGATTGCAGTTTTCAACCTCCCTTTAATCCTCTGTTTAATCCTGATTCACTATCATCATGTTCCTCTGTCTCATGTCATTTATGTGTGAAACATTATGGCCCTCCTTCGACTGGGTCACTCCCTGTCGACTTCAGCTCATTTTCCAGGAAGTTGATCTAGAGACTCTCTTCTGGTACCTTGGAGCTTACATGCCTCAATGGAAAATTTTTCGCATTTAACGACAGGTCCACATCATTGGCCTTCAATTGAGTGAATCTGCGGGTATTTGATGCCAATTCACTGTTCACATTCTATGGATTGTACCTTTTGTACCTTGAGAGCCATTGTAATTATTGGTGGTTTCTCTCATGCCTGTTAACAACTTTCATCATTGGCTGGTAATCAAGTGACTTTCTTGAATGTTTGACTTCATATCACATATTTGCATGCTTGAATTTGTACTTGTTTGGGTCTAGATGGAGCACAAGTCCCTGCGTTTTTTCTAATAAGATCCAGGCTACGGGATATTTTGGTTTATCATTACTATATGCATGACTCTTTTGATTGGATGGTTGTGACCATACCTGAGTCTATTTATTGATCCTTACTGCTGGATGGCTGCGTCCATACCTCAGATCTCAGTTTTTATGTACTCTATTATGGATGGCTACGCCCATGCCACTTGATCATGTATCATAGATATCAGTTGTATTTGTACTTGCAGGTCTTCCTATAGTGATGTTTGGTTTGAACGCATTCTCGTAAAGCATTTCACCCCTCCCTCTCTCTTGGACCTCATGCTTTAAAGGGCATATGTTACACAACATTTTGTCACCATCCCTGCAATCACTATCCCGCACATTGGAGGACCATTTTGGTGACTTATATGAAGCGTCATGCCTTGAAAAGCGTATCATTGCATCCCTTGCCATGAGGAGAACATTTCCTCTGTTGAATTTTCCCTGAGTAGACCATCAGAAACACATGTTTTTGGGTTGGCGCTGGAAGGCCGTTATGCCTTCGCGTCGATGAAGGAAATTAACACTGGGCCCCATGCCCATTGGCGCTCTGTCCTAGTGAGCTACCCGCACTAAGCTATTTTTGGGATGTTTTTTAAATATAGAGGCAAATTTTCCATGCTAACTACTTCATGAGCAAGTCAGATTGGGTTGTTAGACTACATAACCATGAACACCTTCCTTTGGCCTCTTGTTTCCACCTTTTGGGGGAATCTCCCAAAGGATAATGCCTCCCTTCCACCATTTAAGGGATCCCAAACTCCTCCTCTCCCTCTATAAATAAATCTATCTCACATTGATGCAGCTAGCTGAATAACTGAAGAGGAATTGCTGAACATTTTGATAGCTAGTGAGATGGAGTAGAGAGAGAGACCCTTGTTGAGAGAGAGATTAGTATTTTTCCTTGCTACATCCAAATTCCCTAACAAATGCTCGAGACACACTTCTACTGGATCCACTGAAAGAGGCTGTGACGTCAAGGCTCCAGTTGTAATCTCTTTATTTCTCTTAATATATACGTGACTGATGTTTTGGTTCCTGTCTTGTATTAATTTGATTTATTTTATGCAATACATTTAATCTTCCTTGATTGATTAGCTAGTTATGAATGCAATTATTATCATGTATGCTACTTTTGTCCTTTAATCTTTGTGTAGGCACTCGAATACCATTGCTGAAGGATTGCGACGTGTCAGGACAAGGATCATAAGACTTCAATTGTAGCTATGACAACCACGTTGGACTACAAGTAGGAAAATCTATCCCAAATCGTTTCATTCGTTGAATAGGAACCAATACATTAGCATATCCTCTTGTTTCTAGAACCACCCTAGGGCTAGAGGGATCATCTGTGTCTACAGAGGGGATTTTCCTACACAACACATGGTCACCAATTAATTTAAAATACACACAATGATCCTCTTTGCTTCTGGTGAAGCCAAGTCCCCGTATATAGGTATCAAATTTCTGATACCACGTCCTTGGTGATTGTTTTAACCCATACAGAGACTTTTTTAACCCACATACTAGTTCTTTATTACCCTTCATCATAAATCCTTCAGGTTGCTTCATGTAGAAATCCTCTTCTAGATCCCCTTGAAGAAATGTTGTCTTCACATCCATCTGTTCTACCACAAAATCAAATGCAACCACAACAGATAAAAGTAATCTAATAGAAGTAACCTTGGCAACATGAGAAAAAATATCACCAAAATCAATTCCTGGCACTTGGGAATAACCTTTTTCTACCAACTGAGCTTTGTATTTCTTTACCTTTCCTTCTACATTCATCTTCTACTTAAAAACCCATTTTCTCCTTATGGGCTTCCTTCCAGCCGAAAACTCCACCAGATCCCATGCATCATTTTTGTGCAAGGATGCCATTTCTTCAACCATGGCCTCCTTCTAGAGTTTTCCATGCTCTGAATCCACTTCCTCCTTAATAGATATGGGATTATCATCAACGATAGTTAATGAAAAATTTCAATAGAAAGCAGATGGATCATCATCACTGATAGTTAAATAAAAATTTCAATAGAAAGTAGATGGACTATACCTTTCTGGCTGCCTTCTTTCCTGAACTGATCTTCTCACATCTGGAGTTTGTGGCTCTTCCTCCTCTGAATCTTGTTCTGTTGTAGAGTGTAGAAATTATATAACTAATGCGTTATATATCCAAGATTCTCTTGATCGCACACTATTTTAACTTCATGCACAATACATAATCTATTCCACTATTTATCATCACATGCGGAAATTAAATCAATTGCAAAGCACACATGAAACCATAAAAAATCACACATATGAACACAATGTTTTAACGGGAAAGCCTGAAGCTAAAAACCCCAACTATATGTATAATATATGCCATAGAGATCATGTAAAAATCCTCATACAAAGCTGATCATATTAATCTCTCAGTACAATACAATCGCTACACACTAATCAGGCCCTGATCTAGCAAATCCATGCACTGATCTCTGTCACCTGCTAGCCTGCCTCTACTGCACAATCCCTGCTGAAGAATGGCTCTGAATGAACTCTATTTTCCCCATCCTTGCTCACGAAATCCTCATTGGCATCTCCACTGAGTGTTGGATGCAATCAATGCATCGCTATAGTCACAACTGATAGTCATCTTGCCCTTTCTCCTATCTCTCCACTGGTCTCCACTGAAACTGTCCATGCACTATAGTTAACTGATGTATTCTTCAGTTGATTAATGAGTTAATATTTAGTGAATTAATTATTAATTAATTCACACCACTCTCACTAGTGTATCAATCAGTTAGACTAGATACAACTAACTCAACTGTGTCTAACTGAGTTAAACTGAACACAACTCCACCAACTACCTCAATAACTCCACCAAACTCTGTCACATGAGTTCTAACTGAAGTCTCCATGCAATAGCTCCACTTAACCCTCAAGAATAGTGTAATTCCTTCTGTCAGCTCCTGTGCCACATCTGTGCACTTAACTGAAGTGCTCCAAGAGAATAAGATAATGTTTATAGTCCAAATATTATTAAGAGCTAATAATATTTGACATATCTATTTTTAGACTGGCAATATAAAAATAGATTCCACCCAATATGTCTAAAAATAGAAGTTCATCTATTTTTCCAACTTGACCAACCATCCACAAATAGCATCCTGCAACTCATAGAATATGATCGACATGTATAAAAATAGACATAGTCTAAAAATAGACTTTGTGCCAAAATAGCCTGCGGGCCCACTTAGTGAAGGCGAATCTTTTCACTAAGCTCATCATCTTGTTGAATCTCAACATAGATTTTGATTCATCCTCCTTTAGCTCAAACTCTATATTCTCAAGTTCCTTTGGTAGGACTTAATGTTTAACGAAATCTTTCACATCTCTAAACACCACATCTCGAATGTACACAACCTCCTCGTTTCTGGGTTCCAAATCTTGTAACCTTTTAAACCATCCTTATACCCAATAAAGATGCACCTTTCAGATTTATTATCCAACTTTGTCATTTTATCCTTTGGAGCATGTACATATGCATCACATCCAAATACCCTTAGATGTGAAAGAGATGGTTTCTTACCAGTCCATACCTCATGTGGAGTCTTATCCTCCAACACTGATGAAGGAGATCTGTTAACCAGTAACATGCAGTATCCACTTCCTCTGCCTAGAATTCGTGTCCTAACATGGTACCACTGAGCATGCTTCTTGCCTCTTCCATCAACATTATGTTCATTCTTTCTACAACTCCGTTTTGCTAAGGTATGTATGGAGTAGTCTTATGCAGTTCCATACCACACTTCTTATAGAACTCTTCAAACTCCCTGGTCGCCCTCTTAGCACCAGATGGAAAATTCACCTGATTATGCTTCCCATATATAAAATGTTCACAAAAATTGAAATCTAGAGATAAATTAGACATACCTTCTACCATACCATTACCATGCAATATCCGAAGGCCTTTCTCTCCAATATGTCCAAGCCTTTGATTCCATAGCATGGTATTTTCTCCAGAGACCACTAGGCTTGTTGAGATTCAACAAGAAGATCCTAGTGAGAATTAAGCACCTACACTAGGATGGGGCCTCAGGATATTTCTAGGTGTATGTCTATTTATAGATGTATGTGCATAATCTATTTATAGAATGCATGTCTATTTATAGATGCATGTCTACTACTATTATCCCTTAATATTAGTTGGACAATAAAATATAATCTATTCTCAATGAGCACTTGGAAATAGTTAACTGAAGTGGAAAATAAGTTAGCTAAAGGAATTTCGAGTTAAGTGGTTGGTTGGTGGGAGATGCAGGTTGACTTAGTTGTAACTGAGTGATTCGAAGTTGTAACAAATTTGGAAGTGCAGTTGTGAAAGTTGTAAAGTAGATTAACTCAGTTAAGTGAGTTAAACTGAGTTGTGCTAGTTGTAACTGAAGATACACTAGTGAGAGATCAAGTGAATTAATTATTAATTAATTCACAATCAGTGGTCTCACATGCAACTGAAGATTTACTATTATTAACTGCATGCATCTCAGATCCAATGGAGACCCAGTTGAGTTCTAGGTGAAAGGGAAGTAAACTATCAGTTGTGACATTATCCAGTTGCACATATGCAACCACACACACTTTAGATGTGTCCATGAGGATTGCGCAGTCAAGGAAGGCAAGATTGTATTCATTCAAGTATTGCTATCAACAGGGATTGCGCAGTGGAGGCAGGTTGTCTGGAGACAATAAATTAAGCAAGTGATTTGCCAATTTTTGTATGACAATGTGAGACAATTAGTTGATGTATTGAGGGATCTTGTGATTGGAGATTTTTATTTAATTATTTAATTATCCATGATATAATATACAATAGAGAATAGTGGGGTTTTTAGTTATAAGCTTTCCCCGAGAAAATTATCTGTGTTGTGTGTGATTGATATTTCTTCATGCTTATGTAATTCGCGATTGCGTTATTTTAATAAAGATTTGTACAAGCGATTTTGTATTTAATAGTAGCACATTGTTAGATTAGGAGAATCCAAGATATACATGAATATTGTATAATTTCTACATGGTATCAGAGCTATGTTATAAATTTTCTACATGGTATCAGAGTACAGGAAATTGCAGAAGTGAAGCAGGAGCTGAGTTTGTTGGTGGAAAGAATTTGAATTTGCAGAAATAATTTCTTGGTGCTACATCTGATTCAATATCGAAATGGATTTCAATGGCTTGAGGTTAGATTATGCACTCAAGGGTAGCTCAAACTACATTTCTTGGAAGGATAGGATGGAGTTAGTACTCGAAAACAATGGCTTGAAGGAATTCATTAACAATGATGTTCCTAAGTCTGCTTCGGCAGATGCTGCCAATCTTGATGCATAACAAAAAAAAAGTGGAAAAGGTGAGGAGGATCCTGTTGGAGGGAGTACGAGATCACATTATCTCAAGCATCCATGGGAAAGCCACACCATATTCTATTTAGAAGGCTTTGATGGAACTATTCCAAAGAAGCAACGACCATATGAAATTGGCGCTCAAAGATAAACTCAGGAAAATCAAGATGGAAAAGGGCGACACCAATCCAAAGTATCTCACGAATTTTTTCCAATGTCGAGATGAACTAGGGAGTGTGGGAATAACTGTTTATGATGATGATTTGGTGAGCTTGGCTCTCTTGGGACTTCCTAAGAGTTGGCACAGTTATGAAGACTCTGTAAACGGACGAAAAAAATTGCCGGATTGGGAACGACTATGGTCAGATCTAGTGCAGGAGGAGTTCAGGCAGAACACCAGAGATGGATCTTCATCAAAGAATGATGATGAAGAGGATTGTGATTTTTCTGCCAAGGTGAAGAAGGGGAAGGGGAAGGAATTCCATTCTAAATCTGAGTCTAAAGGAAAGAAGCTGGATATGTCCAAGGTGAAGTGTTTTCACTGTCACGAACATGGGCATTTTGCTACTAACTGTCCACAAAAGAACAACAACAAGAAGGTTGTTGTATCTGCAGCTTGTGAGGCCCTTGCCTCGCAATTTGAGCTTGAATTCTCCTTGATTGCATGTATGGTGTAAAGTGCATTGGGATCAGTGTGGTATTTGAATAATGGCGCTTCCTTTCACATGACGAGAGATAAGGAACTTTTCAGTGACTTGGAGGAGAAAGATCTCCAGATGCATATAGAGATGGGTGATGAAAGACGATACAGTGCTACCAGGATTGGTACCATTACCTTTCAAATGGATTCAAGTAAACCATTTCAATTAAAATATCTTATGCATGTTCCAGGTCTGAAGAAAAATTTGGTCTCAGTGGCAATGTTGGAGGACAGAGGCTATGACATTATTTTTAGTGATGGAAAATATTTCCTGCAACATAAAACAACGGGTCAAGCCAAGAGGATAGGGATTTGAGTTAAGAATATCTATAAGCTGGAGGTAGATGGTTGTGTTTCCATGATGGGCGAGGCAGAAAAAGTGGTGAGCCGGGATGAGGGCGAATTATGGCACATACAATTAGGCCATCTTCATCATGGAGCCTTGAAAGTCATGTGACAAATATCTATTGGACTTCCAATGGGAACACTTGCTCAGTTAGATCAGTGCAAGGGTTGCACCATGGGGAAGTATGTAAAGTCCACCTTTCATGAGAAGGAGAACCATGCTTCGGGGATCCTTGAGATAGTTCACACAAACGTATGTGGACCATTCTCGGTTGCTTCAACAAAAAAACATAAGTATTATGTAATCTTTGTTGATGACTTTTCTTGTAAATGTTGGATCTTCTTCATGCAGAAGAAGGATCAAACATTCTCAAATTTCTGTGAGTTTAAGGCATTGGTGGAGAAAGATTCAGGGAAGAAAGTGAAGGCTCTTAGGAGCGATAATGGTGTAAAATACATCTCTAACGAATTCAAGAAATTCTGTAGCAAAGAAGGAATCCGAGAGAACTCATAATGCCTCATAACCCACATCAAAATGGGTTCGCGAAGAGAAAGAACAAAATGATCGTGGGTGCAACACGAGCGATGTTGCATGATCAGGGCCTACCAATGCATTTGTGAGAGGAAACATGCAACACTGCGGTTTATGTGAAAAACCATTGTCCTCATAGAGTACTTGGCATGAGTACACTTGAAGAAGCTTTCATTGGTAAGAAATCAGATGTTTCACACTTTAATATTTTTGGCTCATCTTATGTGCATGTGACCAAGGATGCCAGGAAGAAGCTGGAGTTGATTGTTGAAGTTAGAATTATTTTGGGGTACACAGAAACACCCCATAATTATCATGTGGATTTTCCAAACAACAAAATGAATGTTGTGCGATGAGATATAAAATTTGATGAGGGGAAAGTCACGTGGTTGTCACTTGAGAGGGAGATGGACTTGCGTGCGGAGAAGGAACATTTGGTTCCCAAAGATGAGTCTCAAAATGTGGATTAGCCACATGAAGAGGTTCATGAAGTGGAGGAGTCCACCCATGCAGATCCATCCATCAGAAATGGTAGAAGGTGTACCACGGAAGCTAATAGGCTGAGACTTGATGTTGCACAGAATGTAGGAGCCCCTACTTCACAGTGCAGAAAAAGACAGTCTCCTAACCGATTTATTGGATACACGGCTCTCATGAGAAAATGTATTGTGACTGAACCATCTTCCTTTCAGGAAGAAGTGCAGGAACCCACATGGGTAGATGCAATGGTGGAGGAGTATGACTCCATTTTCAAAAATAGTGCTTGGGAAATTGTTCCAAGGCTGGTTGATAAATCAATGGTAGGTTTGAGATGGATCTACAAGGTAAAGAAAGTTGCTGATGGGAGTGTGGAGAAATATAAGGCCAGATCTATGGCCTAGGGCTTCTCACAGATCGAGGGAATAGATTATGAAGAGACCTTTGCACCTGTGGCAATGTATTCTTCCATAAGGACCATCCTTGCTCTCTCAGCGCAGATGGGCTGGCGCATTCATCAGATGGATGTGAAAACTACGTTTCTCAATGGGATCATTGAGGAAGAGTTATAAATAGAGCAGTATGAAGGTTTTGAGATATTCAACAGTGAGTCGCATGTGTGCCGACTCAATAGAGCGTTGTATGGGCTAAAGCAAGCACCCCGTGCTTTGTACACTCGTATAGACAACTATTTCACCAGATTGGGCTTCACCAAAAGTGAAGCAGATGCAAACCTATAACAAATTGCAATGGAGGGTAACCTTTTAATCATTGTTCTTTATGTTGATTATGTAATATTAACTGGTGATGAGAAGCTGATACACTCATGCAAGGAGGATCTTGCAAGGGGTTCAAATGAAGGATATGGGCCTCCTTCATTATTTCCTTGGATTGGAAATATGGCAGCGAGATGGTGAATTTTTTGTGTCTCAAGGAAAGTATGCAAGGGAGATACTGGGTAAGTTTCACATGGAGGGCTGCAAACCCATGAATACTCATTTTCCAGGAAACTAGAGGAAAGAGGATGCTACTTCTGGAGAGGTAGTGGATGCTACTATCTATCGACAGTTAGTGGGTTCGCTAATGTATCTAGTGAAAATGAGACCAGACATTTGCTATGCAGTTAACCAGTTGAGTCAAGCTATGGTTAAGCCTACCAAGCTCTTTTGGAAGGTGGGGAAGCATGTCCTGAGATACCATAGGGGCACATCAGAGTATGGTCTATGGTACAAACAGACGAATGGAGTTAAGTTACATGGCTTCACGGATGCAGATTGGGCGGGTAGTCCATCGGATAGAAAGAGCACATCAGGGGGGATCTTGAGTATCAGGTCTATAGTTTTTTCTTGGTACAACAAGAAGCAGAGATCTATGGAATTCAGTTTAGTGGAAGTAGAATACATGGCAGTGAGTCAAGTTGCATGTGAGGCTATCTGGATGAGAAAGATCTTGGTTGGTTTTTTTGGTTCTCATATGGATCCGACAGTGATTCGTTGTGATAATCAAAGTTGCATTAAACTTTCTATTAATCCTGTGTTTCATGATAGATATAAGCATACAGATATATGGTGCCATCATCTCAAATATTGTGTGCAGAGGAGAATCATGTTGCTTCAGTACATTCCCACAGAAGATCAAGATGTAGATATTCTAACGAAGGCGCTCACCAGGAGAAAATTCGAATACCATAAAGACATGATCGGGGTGAAGGATAATCCCTTCCTTGTTGAGAGGGAGTGTTGAGATTCAACAAGAATATCCTAGTGAAAATTAAGCACCTACACTAGGATGGGGCCTATTATCACCAAATTTTTCTTGATTGGCTTCTCATCAGTCAACTCAATGTAACTCTTTCAAACCAATTATAACTGAAGATTAGCCTTTTCAGTTTGAGAGGGCTCTCTCAAAGGGGGTTTATGATTTTTAATAAGGATAGTAATAGATGGTTAACTCTATGGAATTGTAACTTGTTTTTATATGATTTCAGGTTGAAAAATGAAGGCTTGCTACCATTGGGCTTGTGGAGTCAACAATCAGTAGTCTTAGTGACAATGGTTCTTCACATGGAAGTTGAGGCAGATATAGGTTTTTAACAGAGATAATTCACACACATAACATAGGGAAACACAGTAGTTTCACCACTAAATGAAGTCAGAGCATAATATTATGAATTCTGAGTAATTAGAGATGAAATATACTGCAAGTGATTAAACATAGAAATACAAATCAATAACACATCAAAAAACCTCATGAGAATCTCAGGTCTGGAAGTAGAATGTCACTTTGTATTACTGATAATGGTAAAAAACATACAAGAATCAATTTGGTGCAATATTCTCCAACCCCTTGCTTCTTCAATGTTTTGTCTATAAATAGACATCCTTTACAATATGGATGATCTACCTGGCTGGCTAGATCTTCAAATTCTACTTTGACACCTATCATAACTGAAACCACTAACTTGAAACAGAAAAACGACAACTATCCTTAAAGAAATAAACTCCTAACATGACTCTATCTCCTATATATTACATTCCTTTATCCTATCTATGAAACAATTACATAATGGTTACATAATGAATCTCACATGCTCGAAGGACAAATCACCAAGTTGACATCTTTAAAGCAACACTAGATCTGTGGAACATAACCCTGCTTTTTAGGAATGGATGACCTTCATATTTAACGTTGTTTTGACTGATGAGCTGGCTATGTGGTACTTTCTTTGAGTCATGAATACCTGCTAATAAGGTCCACTAACATGCTGGAGGTCTCTAGTAGGCTGATATACTGTCAAGATGCTCAAAATTCTTCAAAAATTACTCGCTACGAAAACATGGCAGTATTAGGCAGTTTCGTAGCGAGTTTTAGTAGCGTAGGAAAAATGGCTTTTCCATCAATTTATTTGACTTATTTGTTGTTCCAACACCTTAATTATGCCATGAAACCTTGCAAACCATGGATCTTCCTCCATAAAACATGCTAAAACTGGGTTTTAAAGAAAAAAATCACCTACAGGAATTTCCGTAGTGTATCTATGGCTTCAAGCCTAGGTACGCTATGAAACGGTGTAAAAAAACCAGAAATTGTTGTTTTCAATATGGTCTTCAAAAAATATTCTCCAGCTGCACAAATTGGATTCTCTACATGTTATGAACCTCCTAAAACATATTCCATCTCAAATTATTACTCCTGTGGTGTTTCCTCCTCATTTATAATCAGTTGACTAATAGGCTCTTCTACCACTATCATCTTCAATCCTTTCTTTTCCAACTCCACATTAATCAAATCCAATTGTTCCTGAAGATCTTGCACTTTGTCCTTTAATGCCCTATTCTTGGATTGCAAGTGCAAGTTTATATTTTTGATGTGTTTGACTTCTCCTCTTAGTGGTTGAGTCCACTTTATCAACTTTTCTGTATTGTTCAAGGTTTTTGAAACACTTGTGACTTGATCTTCCCAGATTTTCCTCATTTGTTCAAACTAAACCTTCCCAACTCTGCGTTTCTTTGCCTCTTGCTTCAAAACTGATATATTTTTACCTGCCTCTTTTAACTTCTCTTTAAGGGTTTCAATTTCTGATTTTTCAATATTTTTCTCTTTACCCTTTCTTTACTTGATAACCAAATCTTATATTGCAGGTGAAGACAGATCTATGATGCTTGGTGGCTGAACAGTTTCATTAATTAACTCAGTCTCTTTTCTTCTTTCCATGAACTTCCTTGCATGTCTGGTCATTGGCTTCCTAGGTTGAAAAATGAAACCAACATCATCACTTGCAAAATCTAGTTTTTTAGCAGTCTTACCTTTCTTCAACTTTTTTCCTACATCTTCAATGTATTCAGCTTGGACAATGGGATATTCTTCAATTTTAATTGCATGCAGGATATCCTCCACGTTTCCTTTAGCCACTGTCTAGCTCATAGTGACTCTCTTTCTGCCTTGTTTGCTGACTATCTGCTTCAGTTTTGCAGGTGCTATTTTAGGTGTGCCAATCTTCTGCAAAGGTTCTGATTCCATGCTCACTGGTTATGGAGGAGATGATCTATTCCCTTCTTAAACTTCCTCTTCCACAATTGGTGATGAAATGTTTCTAGGTTTGGAGGCTTTCTTAGGAGTGACAACATCAATTTCTTAACCACTCATGAACAAAAAGGAAGACCAATATTTTTCTAATCTCTTCAACTCCTCTAACACCAACAGCTTAATCAAACCATGATGAAAAAGAGAATTTTCATTGCCCTCTGTTTTAATTTGAACCTTATCTGACATTTTCCCTAGACTTCTGTATAAATAAAAAGGCAATTCAAGTGACCTCTTACTGAAAAAACGCAGAAGAAGCCTAAGGTGATAGGAGTAGACCATGTGAAACCTTCCTTCATAGGTAAAATACTTCTGGATGATCATCAACAGCTTTGAATAATTTTCATCCATGAAACTCCTAAGAATAGCATTTGTCAGATCAATTTCACTATGTTCTTGCTTGATGAACTCTTTGAAATCTTGCATTATGAACTTGATGGCTTTAAACCACTGTTCCCCTCCTCTAGGGATTCATGTTGCTAATGAAATGGTCTCTGGTGTCACTTTAAGGTTCAGGATTCCCACTTTTGAACCTGTTCCTATGAAGCTGGTAGAAAAATCCTTGTAAAATTGTAGATGAAAGCCCTGCAACCTCTGGCAGAATTGCAAGCAACCAGTTCTCTGAAAACCTCCATGGTAGTTGGGTATTCATTAAGTAAATTCATGTCCATGGGCTCATACCTGTGGCAATGACCACCTTTGTTTGTTTTCCTTCTTGCATCCATGGGTGATTTATATCTTCATAATATATCTTGCTTGATGACACCTACAAAGTTTAAATCTACCAGCAACCTGCTTGGCTCGATGAAGCAACTCTCCAGAGATCTAATTACATGCAAAGATAAAGCACAATATGACAAAAGGAAAATTGGGGTAAGTTTTTATGGTTTAACTGAAAAATCATGCTTTAATCATGACACATGCATGCCAAAAATGGTAATGATGACCTCAGACACAGCTATGTATCTTTGAATTAACCATAACAGACTTGAATGACCTCCACCCTAACTCCTCCAATCATAGAATGGCACTTCATATCTTTTTAGACACGACAGGTTAGAAAACAATTTTTCATAGCGAAGTTAGTTTAACCTCTGACAGATTCGCTACAAAACTTGTAGAAATTTGAATAATTTGCTGAATTATTCACCAAGATTATCCTGGTCACATACTATTTGAGCTTCATACATAACACATAATCTCTTCTACGCATTAATCATCACATGCGGAAATAAAAACACCAAGCGATATTGAAAACATTCACATGCGCACATAGAAATTCAACACATATAACACAGTATGTATACTGGGGAAAGCTTACAGCTAAAAACCCCCTACTATCTGTATATTATAATGAAGAAGAATCATGTAACAATCTCAGTACAATACTCCTCACAAGTACTCAGTACTGTCTCCAAAAGTTACACACAAACTAGCTCAGTTTTGAACAAGTCATGGGTTCAAAACTCCTCCACTATTTGCCTGCCTCTACTACGCAATCCAAGATGAGAGAATGAATGGAATGAATTCGAATTCCCTTGGCTTTAACTGCGCAATCCTCATTGGTAATCTCCTCCAATGATTGTGCAAATCTCATGCACACTATAGTCACAACTGATAGTAGACTCCACCCTTTCACCCACCTCTAACACTGGTCTCCACTGAACTGTCCATGCATTGCAGTTAACCGATGTGTTCTTTAGTTGATTTATGAGTTAATAATTAGTGAATTAATTAATAATTAATTCACACCACTCATCACTAGTGTATTTTTCAGTTAGACTAAATACAACTAGTTCAACTAAGTTAAACCGAACACAACTCCACCAACCGTCTCATCAACTCCACCAAACTCTGCCACATGAGTTCTAACTGAAGTCAACCATGCAATAGCTCAACTAACCCTTAGGAAAAGCGTATTTCCTTCTGTCAGCTGCATGTGCCACATCCAAGCATCAAACTGAAGTGCTCCAAGAGAAAAAGATAATGTTTATAGTCTAAATATTATTAAGGGTTAATAATATTTGACTGTTCTATTTTTAGCCCGGCAGTCTAAAAATAGAAACCACCCAATGTCTAAAAATAGAGGTCCATATATTTTTACCAACTCGACCAATCATCCATAAATAACATCCTGCAACTCATAGACCATGATCCATATGTCTAAAAATAGACATAGTCTAAAAATAGACTTTTCGACAAAAATCACATGTGTGGTCCCCACCTAGTTTAGGTGATCACTTTCCAACTAGGATCAGGAAAGATGTTTCAGGAGGCCTCCTTCACTGTTTCTTGTTGCCATTTTCAACACTTCCTCTCAACAAGAAAGGACTGTCTTTGCATGTGACATGCAACTCCATGCATTCGCCCTGCAACCTTCACAAGCGCCATGCAACTCCATGCATGCGACATGAAACTCCATGCATTCGCCATGCACCCTTTGCATGTGCCATGCAAACTCATGCATGCACCATGCAACTCCATGCATTCGCCATGCACCCTTTGCATGTGCCATGCACCCTTTGCATGCGCCATGCAAACTCATGCATGCACCATACAACTCCATGCATGTGCCATGCACCCTTTGCAAGCGCCATGCAACTGCATGCATCTGCTCTGCAACTCCTCTGAAACTGAATAGGCTCCAAACAACTCAATCAATCTGATGCATCTATCATCAAAGTCTTCGACCTCTGCTTAGCTACTGCACATGTCATCAGGAACCACTGTGCTGTTGAAATCTTGCACCCATGCACTCTTGCACTTGCTGTCAACTCTGATTCGCGCTCCAGTATCCGACACTGTCACTTTGATCTGCCTGCATCAATCCAACTGATCTGCTACTGCTGCGCTGTGGGCACCTCGTAGCCAGGTTCAATTCATGAGATCCACACCATCTCAATGAATCCTGCCCAGAAATATCCTCTTGGGATTAATCATGCATGTCGCCCCACCTCTCACCTGGTGGTATAGCTGCATGCACTCCCTCTGCCCATCTAGCACAAAATTTCTCTGCATGAGTGGTTTCTTCCACTCCATGATCCTCTTGTGGCTGCTCCACATCCCGAGGTTCACTATCACTTGCATGCAAAACTTGCTCCCTCTCAAGCATAAATTGCATGTCTTTCTCCTGCTTCCCAATAGTAGGAAGCTCCGTAGACATCCCATCTACTTCAAGTCTGTAGAGATTCTTTGCCCGAATCCCAACCTTCTTGACTTGTCCCGTTGCCTTGTGCCGAAGGAAAACTTTTCCTTCTCTGAAGACAACTTCATACCCTTTATCCTCTAACATTGCGACTGAGATTAAATTCTTTGTTAGACCTGGTACATGCAATACATATTGTAAAATAATGATTTTACCTTACTCCCTCTGAAAGGTTATGGTACCAATGCCGGTCGCATTGTATCATCCACCGTCGCCCAACTCAACATGCATCTGGAGACCTTTCTCCACCAAGTCACTGAAAAGATTCACATCTCCCGTCGTGTGAAAGGAAGTGCCACTATCAAAATAACACCCCGATCCTAATGCACTAGACACCATGCATGCGATCAATGAGAAGTCCAGCTCAAATTGTGAGGCAAGAGCCTCACCAGCTGCAGCTCCAGCAGCCTTCTTGTTCTTCTTCTTCTGTGGACAATTCGTGGCGTAATGTCCGTGATCGTGACAGTGAAAACACTTCACTTTGGACATGTCACGCTTTTTACCATCCGCACTGGATTGAGAAGCCTTCTCCTTGCCCTTCCCCTTCCTTGCTTTGGCAGCCAAAGTGCAGTATTCTTCATCAGATATCTTTGATGAAGATCCATCTCTGGTACTCTGTCGGATCTCCTCTTGCACAAGATCAGACCACAGTCTTTCCCATCCTGGCAAATTTTCCCGACCATTGACATTGTCCTGATATGCATGCCAACTTTTCGGAAGCCCGAGGAGAGCCAAGCTCACCAGCTCCTCATCATCCACACTAACTCCTACACTCCCAAGCTCATCCCTGTAGTGGAAAAACTTGGTCAAGTATATGGGAATAGTGTCATTCTTCTCCATCTTTATTTTCCTGAGTTTATCCTTGAGCGCCAACTTCCTCTGGTCGCTCTTGCTTTGGAATAATTCTATCAACGCTTTCCACATCAAGTATGGAGAAGCTTTTCCATGCAGGCTGGATACTATGTGATCCTTCACGCCCTCCAATAGAATCCTTCGACACCTTGCTGTCTTCTTTTGCCAAGCTTCAATCACAACAGCATCCGTAGAAGTAGGCTTTGGAATTTATTTCTCTATGAATTCCAACAGCCCATTGTCATCTAACACTGCCTCCATCCTGTCTTTCCATGAAATATAATTCGAGCTGCCTTCCAAGGCATACTCCAATCGCAATCCGACGAAAGACAACTTTGCTTTTGACACCAAGAAAAACAATTCTGCAATTCGAATTCCAACAGCTCCAAACTCCACCGCTTCCGATCTAAAATTCGTGAGAACAAATTATTTCCAAATCAGAGATCGACTGCATGGGAATTTACCAGACCTTTCACCTTCAAAGAAGGATGAATCCGGAGGCTACCTGGCCCGATTGCAGACTCTGCCTGAAGAAATAAAATGCAATCACTTTCTGAATAATAGATCTGATGATCAATATCGCTCTAATACCATGTAGAAATTTCAATAATTTGCTGAATTATTCACCGAGATTATCCTGGTCACATACTATTTGAGCTTCATACATAACACATAATCTCTTCTACGCATTAATCATCACATCCGGAAATAAAAACAAAAAGCGGTATTGAAAACATTCACATGCACACATAGAAATTCAACACATATAACACAGTATGTATACTGGGGAAAGCTTACAGCTGAAAACCCCCTACTGTCTATATATTATAATGAATAATAATCATGTAACAATCTCAGTACAATACTCCTCACAAGTACTCAGTACTGTCTCCAAAAGTTACACACAAACTAGCTCAGTTTTGAACAAGTCACGGGTTCAAAACTCCTCCACTGTTTGCCTGCCTCTACTGCGCAATCCAAGATGAGAGAATGAATGGAATGAATTAGAATTCCCTTGGATTTAACTACGCAATCCTCATTGGAAATATCCTCCAATGATTGTGCAAATCTCATGCACACTATAGTCACAACTGATAGTAGACTCCACCCTTTCACCCACCTCTAACACTGGTCTCCACTGAACTGTCCATGCACTGCTGTTAACTGATGTGTTCTTTAGTTGATTTATGAGTTAATAATTAGTGAATTAATTAATAATTAATTCACACCACTCATCACTAGTGTATTTGTTAGTTAGACTAAATACAACTAGTTCAACTAAGTTAAACCGAACACAACTCCACCAACTGTCTCATCAACTCCACCAAACTCTGCCACATGAGTTCTAACCGAATTCAACCATGCAATAGCTCAACTAACCCTTAGGAAAAGTGTATTTCCTTCTGTCAGCTGCATGTGCCACATCCAAGCATCAAACTGAAGTGCTCCAAGAGGATAAGATAATGTTTATAGTCTAAATATTATTAAGGGTTAATAATATTTTACTGTTCTATTTTTAGCCCGGCAGTCTAAAAATAGATTCCGCCCAATGTCTAAAAATAGAGGTCCATCTATTTTTACCAACATGACCAATCATCCATAAATAGCATCCCGCAACTCATAGACCATGATCCATATGTCTAAAAATAGACATAGTCTAAAAATAGACTTTTCGACAAAAATCACATGTGTGGTCCCCACCTAGTTTAGGTGATCACTTTCCAACTAGGATCAGGAAAGATGTTTCAGGAGGCCTCCTTCACCGTTTCTTGTTGCCATTTTCAACAAAACTATTAGGAATTTTTGTAGTGAAACCTGTTGTTTTGTTGTATAAAACGCCACAAAAATTTGAAAAACTGACAAAAGTGCCCTTTTTTTATTTTAAGTGCATGGGGAATGAAAATTGACACCAAATGAGGACTGATGTGACATGAAATGACATAAATGGAGGTGACCATGGAACTTAGGATAGGTTAAAAATGTAACAAAAACAAAAATTTCCTATACCAACTTGAAATGGCTAAGGAGACCTTATCCTTTTGATGAGTGAACTCTATGACCATGTCAAGAAATGTTTCACAATTTTATGAGTGATAAAAATGCCTCAGGCTATTTTTAGGTGTATATATATTTATAGATTTATGTGCATAATATATTTAGAATGCATGTATAATATTATTATCCCTTAATATTAGTTGGACAATAAATTATAATCTATTCTCAATGAGCACTTGGAAATAGGTAACTGAAGTCAAAACTCAGTTAGCTAAAGGAATTTAGAGTTAAGCAGTTGGTTGGTGGGACACATAGGTTGAATTAACTTATAACTGAGTGATTCGAAGTTGTAATAGAGGCTGAAGTGTAGTTGTGCAAGTTGTAAAACATTTTAACTTGGTTAAGTGAGTTAAAATCAGTTGTGCTAGTTGTAACTAAAGATACAATAGTGAGAGATCAAGTGAATTAATTATTAATTAATTCACAATCAGTGGTCTCACATACCGCTGACGATTTACTATTAGTAATTGCATGCATGTCAGATCCAATGGAAACCCAATTGAGTTCTAGGTGAAAGGGAAGTGAACTATCAGTTGTGACATTATCCAGTTGCACACATGTGATGCAGGAGCATTCTTCAAAGTTTATAATACCTAAGAGTCGTATCACACATTTACTAAAGGGAGTGGGTTCCCTTAATTATTTTGATTATTTTCCTAAGTTTAGTTGAGTTCCAAAGAGATTTAAATGTAATTTGATTAATGAAGAACATCCCGTGAGTTGTAGAGATCTTAGGGATGAGTGAAAAATCCTAGGAAGAGTGTGGATTTTAGGGATCTAGACTTCTAAAAAAAATGGAATTGAGAGAAGCTTTAGGAAATATTGAGAGATTGTTGGATCTGAACTGAAATTGGTTCACGGTTCCTTTTTGTATATATTGGTAAGCATTTTGAAACAACAGAGGTTGACCGAGGTTGGCAAGTTAAGGGTGTGAGAGTACGATGAGTTAGAGAAGTCATTTTAATGTGTGTGTTCAGGCCCACAGAGGCCGTAGTACTATAATCCAATTATATTTCAATGAAGATTGAATAATTCTGTATTTATTAGAATTTTTTTTAACCATGGTTTATAAATCCAGTGTGATTGTGTGATTTGTGGCGTGCCATTTGTTTAAGTAGAATTGCTGTTGAAATTTTAGAGTGGATTGGCTAGTAGAATGGGATCTGAATTGATGGATGTCATGGAGTCTTGAGACTCTTCATATTAAATTAGGAATTTCACAGCCGAGAGAATTTCAATGGTTGCATAACTAGCTGGAACCTCCAAAATGAGCGACGATGGAACACCTTGCAGTCGCATAAGTTTATTGATGAGTTATTGAAGAGAGTAGCATGGAGTAATTTTTGGTCGCAAAGGGCCAGAGCTGTGTTTTTCCAAAATCTCATAGGATTCAGAACAAAACCATGAAGGATGAGTAGACAGTCATGATTAGATCACACATCTAAAAGGGGAGAGATCGACGGCTAAGATGACTTTGAAAGTTAAACAAAATAACTTGTGATGCAACGCGATGAAGGGCAAGTAGTGAGAACCGTTAGATCGGGGCACAGATCAACGACGAACGGCAAATCGTGAATTTTCACATCGCATAATTTAGCGGATAGTGTTAAGGCTTCACAAGTTAAGTTGTTTGCGATGCGATGAGGAGAAGGGCCACGTGTCAGCATTTCGCACGAGCGCACATTGCATAAATTATGGTTTAGTGTTATCAGTAAAGAGTTAAACTTGCGGGCAAGCGAAATACGATAAGTTGTAAAAGTTTTGATATGCGATGCGCTGTGATTGGTCACCCTATTGTGGGACCCTAGAACCAAAGTTTTGCATGAATGCATTATGTTTGGGAAATATTTTGAGTTTTTTTAATCCTGCGAAACCTGAGATAAAGTAATCGTTGTTAGATTGCTTCGTGTATGTATGTTGGTAATATTCCGATATTGTAATCCGTTATTGCGTATTTCCGAGTTGTGGACCCATAAACCACAGGTCCAGGGTGTTGTGTAACTTTTCTACCTTGTTGTATCATTTTTATTATGAAATTTTCTAAAAATATACTCTATTTAGAGTATAATCCTGGGGTAAAGCGTGGTTGATAGTCAACCCTGAATCATTTTTGGTATCAGAGCGAGTCTAGTGCTCTTTGGGGTATTATTCAAGGATTGAATTTTATTCTCAATATGTGTAGAATTTGCATTGGTAATAGATCCAGATACATGGTTTGGCATCCAGGATAAGGAGAGAATGCAACAAATAAACCTGCAATTCGAAAAGGTCAGACAACGAGTTGGAAGATGAAGTCTAAGCAAGTTTACAACAGAGGAAATTGGAAGACTCATGAACAAGAGTCCATGAATTATTTCAACTTGGGGAGTCCGATGCAGGAGCATTCTTCAAATTTTATAAGATCTAAGAGTCTTATCACACATTTACTAAAGGCAGTGGTTTCCATTAGTTATTTTATTTATTTTCCTAAGTTTAGTTGAGTTCTAAAGATATTTAAATGTAATTTGATTAATGAAGAATATCCCGTGAGTTGTAGAGATCTTAAGGATGAGTGAGAAATCTTAGGAAGAGTGAGGATTTTAGGGATATAGAGGTCTAATATAGGATTTGGTTGAGTAAAGAATGGAATTGAGAGAAGCTTTAGGAAATATTGAGAGATTGTTCGATTTGAACTGAAATTGGTTCATGATTCCTTTTTGTATATATTGGTAAGCATTTTGAAACAACAGAGGTTGTACGAGGTTGCCTAGTTAAGGGTGTGAGAGTATGATGAGTTAGAGAAGTCATTTTAATGTTTGCATTCAAGCCCACAGAGGCCGTAGTACTGTAATCCAATTAGATTTCAATGAAGATTGAATAATTCTGTATTTATTAGAATTTGTTTTAACCATGGTTTATAAATCCTGTGTGATTGTGTGATTTGTGGCGTGCCATTTGTTTAAGTAGAATTGTTGTTGAAATTTCAGATGGATTGACCAGTAGAATGGGATCTGAATCAGTGGCTATCATGGAGTCTTGAGACTCTGTGTATTAAATCAAGAATTTCACAGCCAAGAGAATGTCAGTGGTTGCATAACCCGCTGGAACCTCCAAAACGAGCAGTGATGGAACACCTTGCAGTCACATAAGTTTATTGATGAGTTATTGAAGAGAGTAGCATGGAGTAATGTTTGGTCATAGAGGGCTGCAACTGTGTTTTTCCAAAATCTAATAGGTTTCAGAACAAAAGCGTGAAGGATGAGTGGACAATTATGATTAGATCGCAGATCTGAAAGGCGAGAGATCGAAGGCTAAGATGACTTCACAAGTTAAAAAAAATAACTTGTGATGCAACGTGATGAAGGGCAAGTAGTGAGGACCTTTAGATCAGGGCGTAGATCAACGACGGATGACAAATTGCGAATTCGCACATTGCAAAATTTAGCTGATAGCATTAAGGCTTCGCAAGTTAATTTTTTTGCGATGCGATGAGGAGAAGGGCCACGTGTCAGAATTGCGCATGAATGCACATCACATAAATTATGGTTTAGCCTTATCCGTAAAGAGTTAAACTTGTGGGAAAGAAAGATGAAATAAGTTGTTAAAGTTCCAATATGTGATGCACTATGATTGGTCACCAAATTGTGAGACCCTAGAACCAAAGTTCCGCGTGGATGCATGTTGTTTGGGGAATATTGCGAGTTGTTTTAATCTTGTGGAACCGGAGATAAAGTAACCACTATTAGATTTATTTGCATATGTATGTTGATAATATTCCGATATTTTTATCCACTGTTGAATATTTCCGAGTTATGTGGAAGCATAACCCACACGTCTAGGGTATTGTGTAACTTTGCTACCTTGCTGTATCATTTTGGTTATGACATTTTCCGAGCATATACTCTATTTCGAGTATAATCCTGGGGTAAAGCGGGGTTGATAGTTAGCACTGCATCAACATGCAGCCACACACACATTGGATGTGCCCATGACGATTACGCAGTCAAGGAAGGCAAGATTGCATTCATTGAGGGATTTCTATCAGCAGGGATTGTGCAGTGGAGGCAGGCTGTCTGGAGACAGTAAATTGAGCAAATGAATTGCCAATTTTTGTATGATAGTGTGATTGGAGCTTTGTCTGTAATTGTTTCATGATCCATGATATAATATACAATAGAAGATAGTGGGTTTTTTAGCTATAATATTTCCCCACGAAAAGTATATGTGTTGTGTGTGATTGATATTTCTTCATGCTTATGTAATTGGCAATTGTGTTTTTTTAATTCCGCAAAGATTTGTAGAAGTGATTATGTATTTAAAAATAACACATTATCAGATAAGGAGAATCCAAGATATACATGAATATTATATAATTTCTACAAGGCTTCCGCTCCACTTTCAGGAACCACATAAATTTTGCGCCCATAAATAACAGTGTTATCTTGAAGCTTGTATAGAGTTCCAATCCAAACTCCTCGCATTAATACTAGTGCTCCCCAAACCATCTTGCAGATATCTTTCTAAAACACTGTTTTTACACCTTCATCATCCATCTTGCTTACAAAAATCATATTTTTGGCCAATGCAGGAATATGCAGAACACCATGAAGTGTTCTAATCCTTCCACCTTGTAGCTTCAGCTTTAATTTTTGACGTCCGAAAATTCTGGCCCTCCTCTCATCCCCTAAGAAGACATCACCACCATCATACTTCTCATACTCACAGAACCACTCCCTATGGGGATTGAAGTGAAAGGATGCACCGAAGTCAATCAACCATGCATCATGATCTACATGTGTATTTGAAGAAGAAGCCAAATACACATCCCCACCTTCATCTGAGGTGTTTTTTGCATCTACAGAAGGACCAACATCAAGTCCCTTTCCTTTCTCAGGAGATTTAGATCTGCAGTCCTTTCTAAAGTGCCCTTCCTTTCTGCATTTCTAGCACAAATTTACAGGCTTTCATGGAGATTTAGATCTCCCTTTAGATTTTGATCTCCCACTCAAAAAAATATTTTTGTTTCTGTTATGGGAACTTCCTCGTACAAATAATACATCTCCATTCTAGCCCTCCATATTTCTCTGTCTCATTTCCTCCGATTGCAAGGCTGAGACAATTTCATCAAAATTCAAGGTAGTTGTATTGCTACCTATTACAATAATGAGTTCGTGCCACGAATCTGGTAGAGAACACAACAAACTGTTGCACTTATCTTCATATGAGATTGTAATATCAACAGATGAAAACTGACTTACCACAGTATTGAAGGCATTCAGATGCTCTATCACTGAGTATCCATCCTTCATCCTTAAGTTATACAATTTTTTCCGTAGGAACAATTTATTCACTAGAGACTTAGATTGGTACAAAGTCCCTAACTTGACCCACAAATTATTCATTATCGCTTCCTCAGATACATTCAACAATACCAAATCTGAGATACACAAACATATTGTTCTCTTTACCTTCCGATCCAACTTCGCCCAGTATTCATATGAAATTATCATTGGTTTAGTACCTGGATCTACCATGATCCACTGATATTTATCCACCAACAGATCCTCCATCTTGAGCTTCCACAACTCAAAACTATGATCATTAAATTTCTCGATCTCTATCTTTCCACTGCTCACCATCTTCTTTCACCGCAAGAATCGATCCCATAGATCTCCCACTGAATAGGGTATACCATAGGCCCAAGAAAAAAACCCCTAAGCAGCAAATGTGTCCCCTTGAAGCTGAAAAAAATATGATACCAAATGTAGGTTTTAACCCTGTACATAAATTATCTGCAAACAAATTCTTAAAAACATAAAATAAATGATAGCGAGAGCATAAAACATAGAACAAATATACACAATGATTTTTCCCCTGTATCCCAAATTGGGACTACCAACTTGATTTTTCATTATATTCCTTTTAGTGTTACAACACATATATATACATGCCGAAGAATTCATAAACCCCAATCCATTAACCATGGATTAGAGGATAATCATAGTTCCCTTGACCAAATCTACAAAATACCAGGGGCTAAAAACCATCATTCACAAAAACCATGCACAAACCCATGCAAAAAACCATAGGCAGGTCCGCCCACCTAAAATAGGGTCCAAAAATATTTTCCAGGGGCGCTGCCCTAGACCCCAAGACAGGGGGGTGGTAGCTACGCCCGACGCAATGAACAAGGAGGGGCTATCACCCCCCGCGTGTGCGAATATTTGTGGAAAGAATATAACACATGTTAGATCTCTGTAATTTGTAAGATTGGCAAGAACAGACGATAGAGGACAACATCAAACTAATTTGGAGTCAAGGACCTAGCCTTCCTAGACGCAAAGAGGGCTCTCTTTGTTTTTATGATTTAGCTTGATAATTATAAATGTTGATATTAGGCTATTTACAGAGATTATGAGGGTTTTTAGTTTTTATTGATTGTGTGGTTGGACAGATAGAGCTGTGAGACTTAATCGATTGGGGTATGGAGTCATAAAGGCCGAATTTTGCATCAACTTTTAAGGGGCATTCACAGAGCAATCTAACTATGCAGACTGGATCTTACTGGCAGTGTGAATATGAAATGGGAGAAAGTAGTGAGTTCAGTAATAGCTAAAGAGCAGTTAAGAATTATTTAACTAAAATTCAGAGGAAAACATAGAGATAACAAACACATACAGAATTAAGGTTCACTCTCAGCAAATCTTAATCTAAATTTTTAGTTTTTCAATCAGATAAATTGATGCACAACATGAAAAGACAGAGGAAAAAAAATAACACAGAGGAAAGAACATCACCTGTTGTGTAACCAGCTCCAAAAATAGAAGAAAAGAGATGTAAACACCTTAGAAATGAGCCACTTCGAGGGGGAAACCTCCAATACATTACATAAAATGAACAATTCTTGGATGATACAATTCACAAAACCTCCTTTCTATATATAGGAGTCCATGGGGCCATAATGTAATCCTAGTGGGCCACAATGTAATCCTAGCCGACCTAACAATAATAATTTAAGGGCACAATAATAACAAAATGGGGGTTACAAGGGTACAATAATAACAATAAGGGGTTTACACTAACAATAATAAGGGGCTATACTAGTGATATAGGACCTAACATGCCCCTCTCCTTCAAAAAAATGTTGTCCTCAACACTTGAGTAGCTCCGGGTGCTTCTGTATAAAATTCTCATCCTCCCATGTAGAATCTTCAGTGGGTAAGTTCTTCCACTTGATGAGATACTCTGAAATTGATCGATTCCGAAGGCGGAGTGAATGCACGGAAATCGAGATAAGTATTGTTGTTTAGTTGCTGAAATTTTTGCTGTAATTTCTGCCTCTCTGTAAAAGCATTTTTCAGAAATAAGGAGCTCTCAAGATTGGTTTTCCCCAAGAGTTGTAGGGGGTTTTTCCAGGGTCATGTTGACCAAAAATCTCAGTGTTCAAATGTGTTGAATGACTGTTTCAGCTTGTGTGTTTTGTTTTATTTCTGCAGTTTCAGCATTCTGTAAAGTTTTCCAAAATTTGTGTTTCAGCAAAGTAATTTGTGTTTCAGCAAAGTAACTTGTGTTTCAGCAAAGTGATTTCTGTTTCAGCAAATAAAAATTATTTTTTCTGAGTGTTGAATGTAAGGATATGGGAAAGGGCATTTAACCAAAAGGAGAAATAAGTGATACTGAAACCGGGGTGGGAAAATAGGAAATTTTTACATGGTATCAGAGCTTGAGTGCTGAAGGGCAGTTTGGGACAGCAAGGAGGAAAATTACAGCCTGCTGATTTTTCACTCAGAAAATTCCAGCGAGCTGATTTTTCACAAACAACAGTTTTACCTTTACTACAGTAGTGCTATTTTTCAGTTTTAGGACAACAGGATGTCTTTGGGACTGAGGGTGGAGGATAGGTTGGATGGGCATTCCAATTACAGCATTTGGAAGGAGAGAATGCAGAGTATCTTTGAGGAGGCAGAAGTCTGGGACATTATGGTGCATACCACACAGAACCCTGTGAATGTGCCTACTGATGCTACTCAGTTGGCAGCTTATAATAAAAATAACAACAAGGGTAAGAGATTGATTCTAGACGGAATCAAAGACCATTGCATTCCTCATGTGAGAGGGAAGAGAAATGCTCATGAGATGTGGACAGCATTGTCCAATCTCTACCAGAGTACCAATGAGAACCGGAAAATGGTCCTGAAGGAGAAGATGAAGACCATTAAGATGGGCAATGCTAGTGCAGCTGGATATCTCACAAAGATTACTAATGTGAGAGATGAGTTGGTAGCGATTGGAGAGGCCATTCCACCCACTGAGTTGGTGCGGATTGCAGTGAATGGCCTCCCCCGTTCATGGATGAAATTTGCTGATGGAGTTTGTGCACGTGAGACCCTTCCCACATGGGAGAGGTTTTGGGATGATTGCATTCAGACAGAGATCAGGAAAGGTCAGCTTGGGGCATCCAAGCCAGTTGAGCAGGATGAGGATGTAGCACTGTTGGCAGGACGCAAGAAAGGCAAGGGGAAGAAGCAGGCTTCCACAAGCAATGGTGGGGGCAAAGGCAAAGGTAAAGGTAAACAGGATAACTCACAGAAGGACTATTCCAAAGTGAAGTGTTGGAATTGTCAAAAGATGGGACACTATGCAGTTGTGTGTCCGGAGAAGAAGAAGAAGAAGGGGAACAACCAGAGCATGGCAGCTTCAGCAGAGGTTGAGGACTTTGCAGATCGTTTTGACCGGGAGTTTGGGTTCACTGCGTGTGAGTCCTCTAGTGCGGGATCATCTGCCATAGAGGTTCAGAGGGAGCATGCATTTCCCTCGATTAGCGGAGCATCTTCGGGTATATGGTATGTGGACAGTGGGGCTTCACGTCACATGACAGGAGTCCGTGAGTACTTCTCAGAGCTTTCAGAGAGTGGCACTGATGTAGAGGTAGTACTCGGTGATGACAGAGTTGTTAGAGCAGTCGGTGTGGGAACATTGACATTTCAGAGGGAGTCCAAACCTCCCTTGAAGGTGTCAGATGTTCTTTATGTGCCGGGGATGAGGAAGAACCTCATATCCGTCTCAGCTTTGGAGGATAGAGGATATGAGGTACTGTTCAGGGGAGGACAGGTGCTGATGTATCCCAGGGACACTCCAGCTGATTCAGCTAGAGTGATAGGTGTACGCCATGCAAAGGTGTACAAGTTTTCATTTCAGCCCCTTTTGGCATTGAGCAGTAGTACCGACAGCAGAGCTAGCAGTTCTGAGCTGTGTGAGATTTGGCACCGCAGGATGGGGCACATGTATCATGGAGCCTTGAGGACTTTGCGGGAGATCACTACAGGTGTGCCAGATTTCAGTACTGATCACTTTCATACTTGCAGAGGATGTGCGATGGGCAAGTTTGCCAAATCCTCTTTTCCTAGCAGTGACAGTAGAGCGACTAGGATACTTGATTTGATTCATTCCGATGTGAGCGGTCGGATGTCTCATGTTTCCTTGAGTGGATATGAGTTCTATGTTTTATTCATTGATGATCACTTCAGGAGGACCTGTATTTATTTCTTGAAGACCAAGAGTGAGGTCTTCTACGGAGAGTTCCTCAGTTCAAGCTCTTGTGGAGACAGACCAATTCGGAAGATCAGATCCCCCAATTCGGACAATGGAGGAGAGTACACCCTTGGAGAGTTTGTTGACTATTGTGCAGAGGCAGGCATTAGGAGGGAGTTCACTGTTCCTTAGAACCCCCAGCAGAACGGGGTTGCGGAGAGGAAGAACCGATTCATCGGAGGGGCTGCCAAAGCCATGTTGCATGATTAGGGGTTGCCATTGTTTTTGTGGGCTGAGGCAAAACTTGAAGGTATTTACTTGCAGGCAGTGCATGGGTGCCTTGGGGCACATGACTCAGGAGGAGGCTTTTACGGGGAAGAAACGATATTGGTCATCTTCGTATCTTTGGGTGCATCACATACTCTCTTGTTAGGTCCCTATATCACTAGTATAGCCCCTTATTATTGTTAGTGTAAACCCCTTATTGTTATTAGTGTACCCTTGTAACCCCCATTTTGTTATTATTGTGCCCTTAAATTATTATTGTTAGGTCGGCTAGGATTACATGTGGCCCACTAGGATTACATTATGGCCCCATGGACTCCTATATATAGAAAGGAGGTTTTGTAAATTGTATCATCCAAGAATTGTTCATTCATGTAATGTATTGGAGGTTGCCCCCTCGAAGTGGCTCATTTCTAAGGCGTGAATATCTCTTTTCTTCTCTCTTTGGAGCTAGTTACACAACATTTGGTATCAGAGCTTTGGGATTCTAGGGTTTCGCTGCTCCAAACAGGTCATCGTGGCATTTTCGCTATAACTTTTTTTCTACGAAGCTTCAGAAGCTGAAATTTCTAGGGTGCGAAGATGAAATCTTGAGGAAGGTTGTCTAAAAATTTCAGATCTTGGTTCGCAATATTTGAGGAGATATCATCTGTGGAAGTTAGGTATTTTTTCAGGCTCATAAACAGGTCATCGTGGAATTTGCGCTATAAATTTTTTTGTACGAAGGTTCAAA
Organism: Pinus albicaulis; assembly: GCA_034641835.2. Lineage (NCBI taxonomy): Eukaryota > Viridiplantae > Streptophyta > Pinopsida > Pinales > Pinaceae > Pinus > Pinus albicaulis. Next base: position 236,569,272 of record CM076579.1, read on the forward strand.
GTCTGAAATTCATATGGTGCGAAGCTGAAAGCCTGAGGAAATTCTTCAAAAAAATTCAGAGCTTGGTTCGCAATATTTTTGGAGATATGATCTGTGGAAGGTAGTGCTTTTTCAGGCTCCTGAATGGCATCTCAAAGAGGTGATCGTGGGAAAACTTCAATAACTCTCTCTCTGGGCCTCAGATTGAAGTGCCGTAAAAAGTGGTCGCAAGTACACAGATTGAAGTTTCTGGGCTATCAATTTCAGAGACAAAGGACAAAACAGTGACACGTAGCAAGTCGTACAAGTTCGCTCTACTGAACCAGTCCAGAATTAGGTCATTGTGGGAGATTGGACATAAATTTGTCTTGGAGAATCCAAATCAGGTCAGACCTGTGGCATTTGAAAGAAGCTTCAGAGGGCTACTACAGGGCTAAATTTCAGATATCGAAGATTTTCAATTACAGAGATAATTCAATTTCAATATCGAGCTCCTCAAAGCTAGTAAAAGGTGTGTATTTTTTTTTCCGAATTGCATAAGTCTTGTTTGAAGAATCAAGTTGAATTGATTCCAAGGGCATCTTGTAGAATAGATATCAATATTGGATTCTAAAATGGCCCCAAAAAAAGAATTCAACACCCATTAAGCCTTCAGAAGGCTCTACTATGACTCATGAAGATGAAGAATTACAACATGATCTATCAAAATTACAAGAGCAAGTGCAACAAATTTCACTCTCGCAAAGAGCAACAAAAAATGAAATGGAAGTTTTGAAGAAAGGTGTGGACGTGAAGATGGATGGTTTGAAGAAAGGCATGGAAGCTAAGATGGATGGCGTGGAAGTAAAGATGGAAGGTTTGAAGAAAGGCGTGGAAGCTAAAATGGATGGTGTGCAAGCTAAGATGAATGGCATGGAAGCTAAGATGGATGGCATGGAAGTGGGCATGGAAGCTAAGATGGATGACATGAAAGACAACATAGAAAACATGAAGAATGATCTAAAAGCATACATGGAAGGCTAGATGACAAGCTTAAAACCAGAAATGATTCCTAATGGCGGAAATATAGGAGAAGAACCTCATGATGAGAACAAAATAAATGTTAATCATGATTTCATAAACTCGAATGTCGGTGGGAAGAACCACCATATTCCAAAAATGGATATGAGGAAGTTTGATGGAAAGGATCCTGTAACATGGATACTACAGATGGAGCAATATTTTGATCTCCATAACGTGCAAAACACACAAAAGATACGCATTGCAACTTTACATTTAGAACAAAATACATTTGTATGGTATCGATGGCTTTGCTCCCGTAAAAAAATTGTCACTTGGTCAATTTTACGGAGGAAATGATAGCACATTATGAGGATACAAAGAGCAACACCTTCTTTAGCCAATTGATAAATCTCAAACAAAAGGGTTTAGTGGGGCGACACATTGAGGACTTCCAAAAATTGAATATAAGGGTAACTGATATTCCAGAGGAACACATGATTGATCTCTTCATAGGTACTCTAAAGGATAACATCCAACATGAAGTTCGTGTGTTGGAACTTGATTCATTAGAGAAGGCATTCAGGTTGGCAAGAAAATTTGAATGTAAAATTATGGCGACAAGGAAGCCTACCACTCAATTCTATAAAGAAGGAAGTGTTGCTACGCCTAGATTTCCACAACCTACAAGGTTGACACCACAACAATTGGAAGAAAAAAGAGCAAAAGGGCTTTGCTACGGTTGTGATAGAAAATACACTAAAGGTCATAAGTGTGCTGAGAAGAAATTATTTTACATAGATTGTGAAGAGGAAGAAGAAAATGAACAAGAAGAAGATATACACCAGGAACCAACCCTAGAAGAGGAAGAAATGAATCTGACCATATCGTGTAATGCACTGGCAGGAATTACCACTCCTCAAACTCTCAAGATACAAGGACAAATCAAGAAGAAAAAGGTAATAGTGTTGATTGATTCGGGTAGCACCCATAATTTTATTCATTGTAAGGTAGCCAAGGAATTAAATTGTTTCCTATACCCAGCACCAGAATGTCAAGTGATGGTTGCAAATGGAGGAACTATAAATTGCTCTGGGAAATGCCATAATATCAAGCTAACCATGGGGGAATATGTATTGACTAGTCCATTGCTTTCCATTCCTATGGGAGGTGCTGATGTTGTACTAGGAGTACAATGGTTACAATCTTTGGGGACGGTAGCTTTTAATTTTCAAGAAATTTTCTTGAAATTCTTTTCAGAAGGAAAGGAAGTCGAACTACGGGGTATTGAAGGGAAGCCAGGAAGGATAATAAGCTCTAATGTCATGACAAAGCTTCTAAAGAAATAACAACGAGGCGTAATTGCACAATTATGCTCACTAGAAGTTCCAACATCAAAATCATCTATTTCTGCAGATCTCCAACAAGTCTTGGACAATCATTCCAAGGTGTTTGAAACTCCCAAAGGACTCCCACCTATTCGTGATCATGATCATGCTATTCATTTGATTCCGGGAAGTGTTCCTCCAAACATCCGGCCTTATAGATATCCTTACTTCCAAAAGAGCGAAATTGAACGCATGATTGCAGAAATGTTAGAGGCGGGTATAATTCAGCCTAGTCAAAGTTCTTTCTCTGCTCCTGTAGTATTGGTACACAAGAAGGATGGATCATGGCGAATGTGTCCGGATTATAGGGAACTCAATAAGCTCACCATTAAAGATAAATTTCCCATTCCTGTGATTGATGAATTATTGGATGAATTACATGGAGCAATTTATTTTACCAAGTTGGATCTTTGTTCGGGATATCATCAAATTAGAATGAAGACTGAAGATATTCCAAAAATAGCATTTCGAACTCATGAGGGTCATTATGAATTTTTGGTCATGCCTTTTGGCCTTACCAATGCACCTTCTACATTTCAAGGGTTGATGAATTCCATTTTCAAACCCTTCCTTCGAAAATTTATGCTAGTATTTTTTGATGATATACTAATCTACAGCAGGTCTTGGAAGGATCATGTTGAACATGTTGACAGGGTGCTCAAACTATTGCAGGGGAAACAATTATATGCAAAAAAATCCAAATGTTTCTTTGGAGTACAAGAGGTGGAATATCTGGGTCATATTGTATCTCACGAGGGTGTTAAAGTAGACCCTAACAAAATTAAAGCCATTAAGGAATGGAAAGTCCCCACAACCATAAAGAAGTTGCGAGGATTTCTCGGGTTAACCGGGTATTATCGCAAGTTTGTTAAGAATTATGGGAGAATAGCAGCACCTCTAACAACATTATTGAAGAAAGATGCATTTTCATGGACTCCTGAAGCAACTAAGGCCTTTGAACATCTTAAAGAGGCAATGTGCCTAGCCCCGGTCTTAGCTACGCCAGACTTCACAAAAACCTTTATTGTGGAATGTGATGCCTCAGGAAATGGAATTGGTGCAGTTTTAATGCGGGAAGGAAGACCCATTGCTTTTGAAAGTCGTCCAATCAAAGGAAAGTATTTACAGAAACCTATTTATGAGAAGGAAATGTTAGAAATACTGCATACACTAAAGAAATGGCGAACTTACCTAATGGGAAGACACTTCAAGGTAAAAACTGATCATGATAGTCTTAAACACTTTTTGGAACAAAGACTATCTTCAGAAGAGCAGCAAAAATGGGTCACAAAGATGTTGGGTTATGACTTTGAAATAATCTACAAAAAAGGAAAGCTTAATGTTGTTGCAGATGCACTCTCAAGAAGAATGAAGAGGTGGAA